>JBAKBP010002548.1:0-173715 GCA_037953745.1 Lithodes maja | reverse complement strand
GTTGTAAAAGTTTTCCAATGTGATTGATATTGTCTCCTGGTAGATGGTGTGTACTGATTCATTAGCTTCTGAGTGAAACTTTAGGGGAGGTGTGGCGGAGTGGTCTTGCCACTGGCCTGGTAATCCAAAGGTCCCGGGTTCAAATCCCGATGTATCAATGGGAAGATATTATTGGGATGGAATTTGTGCTGTACCTAGTATCAGTGCATTACCACAAAGCCCACCGAAACGCTAATAAAATACCCTCATTGTTCCCTGATTAAATAGCACTGTATGAGTATTCCCATATTCAAAATATGCTATAGGGGTGCAATGCCTGATGAGTTATCTGCTCAACAGGTGGCGTTGTGTGTGTGTGTAAGAGTGAGAGACCGAGTGTAGGGGGTGAGACAGTGAAGCACGGGAACGAGGTGTCTTCAGAGATGGGGTCACTTCGGGCCATGAGTGAGCACCTTGCCTCATGTGAAGGCAAGATGGCAGGTGCTCATTGTACTCTACGTGCTTCACATGTCTCACTCCCTAGACTGGAACAAGACCTCACGGGCTTCATTGCTCATTGTACAGCTGTGAATGTCCAGGCTCTCAGCCTATGCCCGAGAGGAAGTAAGTTGGAATATAGAAAAAAAAGAAAAAAAATTGGTCCAAATTAATTTAACCATTTGGCATAGTAAATTTCCATAAGGCAAAACTGAGCGAGGTCCGAAGGTTGCCAATCGTTTCCAAGTGGAAGACGGAGACCGGGAGGGACACCCCGGGGTCCTGCACCACTGTTGCAATTGGTGGTACCACACCTGGGCCGGCCAAAGCGGCGCGATCAGCGCTACCCGGCCCCGGTAATCCCTCAGTTTGTGAATGACCTTGCACATTAACACAGAGTCTGGTGGCGGAAACAGATAGATTGAGGTCCACCTGTTCCAGTCCACCAGCAATGCATCAGGTCCCCCCGCCGGGGTTACCCCGTGCCGGGTCAGAAAGAGTGGAAGTCTGTGGTTCTCTGCTGACGCAAACAAGTCCACCTGTGGACGGGCCGGCTTTGCAATCATCTTGTTGAAGATAGCCTGTTTGATTGTCCATTCTACTAGAGTGCTCCGCCGGCGAGAGAGAGCGTCTGCCCAGACGTTCGCCACGCCGGGGAGGTAGGTGGCATGCAGGGAAATCCCTAGCGAGTCGGCTAGGGTAAAAAAAAAATCTGAAACATTCAACAACTCTCGTGACCTCACTGAGCCTTGCTTCTGAATGCAAAAAACTGCAGTTTGATTGTCCATTCTGAATGCTATTGATTTGTTCTTCAATGTCCTGCCGTGAGTTTGGAGAAAGAACAGGGGAACTAAAAGCTCTTGCTTGTTGATATGGGCTTGGTTGTCTGCCACCCAAATGCCCTGTCCCTGGTGGCCTAGGCTTGACTGGTACCCCCAACCCAGGGTCCCCGAGGCGTCCGTGTCTACCCATACCGTAGGTGGGGGAGAAACCCATGACATGACTGAGTAGAGGACTTTGTGCTTGGTTCAGGCCGATAGTAAGGTGTGGATTAATGGAGGAATTGGCCATAATTTCTTCTCCGGCAAGAGAGGGAACACTTTGTTGCCTTCCAGGATTAATCGCTTGGCTTTCAATCGGCCTAACTTGACAGTTAATTGTACCCAGTTGAGAGAACCGATCAGGGAATCCCACGTTTTCCTGGTCGTATCCAGACTGTGGAGGAACCGGAACAGTTTCCTTCGAAATCTGCTGCGGTTGTCCGCACTCTGAGTAAGAGTCAGAGCGGCGGTATTCCAGACCAGCCCTATCCACTGAATCGTTCTTGAGGGGACAAGGTGCGACTTTGCCAAGTTCACCTTGAACCCTAGGGCTTGTACATGAGCTAACACTTGGTTGACATGGTCTTGACATAATTCTACAGAGTTCGCCACTGCTAGCCAATCGTCCAGATACCAAAACACCTGTATGCCTCGAACTAACAGGGGTAAAAGAGCTTGCCGGACGAGTTTGGTAAATACTCTCGGTGCTAGGTTCAACCCGAACGGCATCCTTTGAAAGACATAAGTCTCGTGCCGGATTCTCAGAGCGAGAAACTTTTGGAACCTCTTGTTTATAGGGACATGCCAATAGGCATCTTTGAGATCGATCGAACACATCCAACCTTGCGGCGGGAGTGCGAGTCTGAGTTGCTGTACAGTCAGCATCCTGAAGGGTGAATTCTCTATAAAGGTGTTCCGGTGCGAGAGATCTAGAACTGGTCGCATCTGCACACTGTCCCTTTTTGGCACTAAGAAGAGTCTTGACGTGAACACTGGCTGAAAGGTATTGACCTGTATAAGGACCTGTTTGGCAATCATTTCCTGTAACATGACCTCCTCCTCCTGATACACTGGGGTAAATTCTTGCGGCTGACGCAGTCGAGGCCGCCGGCGCCACCGCCAGGTGATTCCTTTGCTCACTATCTTCCTGGCCCAGGTATGTTTGGGCCAGGCTGAGCGGAATGCACGGAACGAACCCAGGTGCAGCCGGAGTTCGTCCTTCAAGGCAACTCCCCAATCTTGGGCCTTTGAGCTCGGCCCTGGGATGTGGAGAGTGTGAGTGGCTAGTTTTTTGGAGGTGGGCGTAGGTTGGCATCAGACGCTTGACTAGTTTTGGCTGGTGCAGTGCCCTGATGACCTTTATATGGGGCCTTACCCTTATACCCGTGCTGTTTACCGTGTTTGGGTTTGTACTGATTACCTCCCTGCTGAGGAGGTGGTCTGGGGTCTCGTGGTGCCTGTTTAGATTGGGGTTGGAACGGTTTGTTACCGCCCTTTGATTTATGAAAGGGTTTCTTAGGTGGGTCCTTCCTATCTTGGGAGGTAACCACCCACTTACCATATTAAAAACTAAACTCCAAGTTTCAGAGTTAAGCAGGGTGGCAGTAAGAACCGGGGAGAGAGTTACCCGGCGACCTATGTCCGCCGACAACTTCCTCACCAGATGGACTCTCAGATCTTGGCGAGCTCGAACTGCCTCCAAGATTGCAATTCTAATGTCTCCTAGGGACTGAATGGCATTTTGTAGCAAAAGTCTATGCGACAGCTCAATAGCTTTTCTAACTTGGGGGTCAGTGATGGCCGAGATCGTGCGTGCAAGAGAGGCGGCTACTTGATGACTCACCAAGTACTGAGAGAACATCCGGTAGGCTTTATTGCGTAACTTAAAATCCGCTCCAAGTGAGCAGCCGGGGGGGGGGGAGAGAGAAAGGTTCATCCAGGGCATGTAATGACACTTTGGGGGCCGCCAGAAATGTTAGTAAGGCTGGGGACACCCCTTATGCTTTGGATACTGGTAGGGAAAAGTAAGTACTGTATGATTCTCTGGGGGAATTTGATGTGAATATTTGGAGGTGATAGTAGTGGCAAATACTTGGGCTTCTATCTCCCAATCTACCCAAGGGCCTACTCCCAGCTGCCGCATCTGCAGTACCGGAGTCTGAGCTTGGTCTAGAGCCGGAGTTGTAGCCAACTCCGGCGTAAGAGCATTTAAGGCTTTGACATCATTGATGCCATCAGTCTTCGACCAGTCAGCAAATAGTCGTGCAGATGCGGCGGAAGGAACGGCCGGAGCGGCTGAATACACAAAATATGCCGGGTTAAGGGAACTTGGGACACCCTTAATTAGTACATCTAATACCCTCCCTGTCTCGTCTTTGGCCCGAACTTTACGGTTCTTATTGATCTCGATGGACCACTCGCCGGGAACTGGTGGGTCCCCTGATACCGAAGGTTGAGCTATAATAATAATAATAAATAATAATAAGCATGTTACTTATTTCTCATAAGCGCCAATTTTTCCGAAGAATTCACTAGCGCTCGAAAAGAGAAAGAAAAAAGAACAAAAATCAATGCATCAAAAGAAGGCTTATATACAACACACATTTAACAATCACTAGCAGTGGCAAAATAGCCTAAACTCTATAGCCATCTGTCATGACACCTCTCTCAAGATCATAGCTTCTCTCAAAGAGAAAAGTCTTAAGTTGTCTCTTGAAGCATTCAACAGAACTCAGTTGTCTCATGGACAGCGGCAACCTGTTATACAACCTCGGAGCCATGTAGGAGAATGACCTCTCAAAGAAAGAAGACTGCTGGAAAGCCCTTGGTTCATCAAGACGAAAAGGGTCATTCTCATGACGCACAACTACACCATGGTGTGCCGGTGGGTGCCTGAGCAGCTCCGCAAGGTACCTAGGCTCACCAAATTTGAGAACCTTAAAAGTCACCAAACACAACTTAAATTCTATTCTTGCTCTTACTGGCAGCCAGTGCAGTTCTATGTGAAGAGATGTAGTAGGAGTTCTAGGTGGAACACCAAAAATTAGTCTTGCGGCCCTGTTAAGAACAGACTGAACTTTCTTCAAAATATAATTTGGAAGACCCACCAACAGGGCATTGCAATAATCAACACGAGAGAAGACCAATGAGTGAACCAACGTCAGGAGGCAACGTCTGGTTATAAACGGCTTCACCAAATAGAGATTTCTGATGTGCAAGTAACAACTTTTAACTATCTGGTTTACATGCTCTTTGAAATCTAATCGGGAGTTCACATATACACCCAGATTTCGAACAGAGTTGGCCGGTCGCAGCTGAGATCCACCCACATTGATGGAGAGGGCACCTACTATATCATCAGCTCTTCTATTTCCTCGGATGATGAGAATATCAGTTTTACCATCATTTAGTTTAAGTTTTCTCGCTCTCATCCACTTCTTGATATCAGACATCAACAATTCCATCTTACTCCGTATATCAACTATATTTGTGATTCTCACATAAATCTGGGTGTCATCTGCATAAAAGTGAAAGGTGACATTATGTGCACGAAGCAGAAGAGACAAACTGCTAATATAAATTATAAATAGGATAGGACCTAAAACTGATCCCTGCGGAACACCATACTGCAGGGGTGTCGAGTCCGAGACCACTTGATTTACCATCACACTCTGGGATCTACCTGACAAGTACGACCCAAGAAGCAAGAGAGCGGAGTCACGCACACCACAATCATAAAGATCACTCAATAACAACTCGTGATCCACTGTGTCAAAAGCCGCAGAGAGATCAAGCAAGACCAATAGTGAGGCCACACCATTGCAAATGTTCTCAACTAGATCATTATGTACTCTAATCAATGCTGTTTCAGTTGAATGATGCTGTCGGTAAGCAGACTGAAAAATTGGGATAGTTTCATTCTGCTGAAGTAGTGGTTGTAATTGGTCAAGTATTGCACGCTCTAATATCTTTGATATGAAGGACAGGTTGGAGACAGGACGATAGTTCAACATGTTCTCAACATCAAGTCCAGATTTCTTTAGAGTAGGTCGGAGTAGTGCATGCTTTTCAGAATGTGGGAAGCTACCTTCAGAGAAGCACTTATTAATTATTTTGGAAATAAACTCAACTGTGTGATCATAGACTCTTGGTAGCTTGGAAACATTTATGGGATCCAACGGGCAAAATGTTTTATTGAGGTTTCTTATGTAGGACGAGATCATGTCCACCTCTACTGAGTGAAAGGATGAGAGGACATTATTAGGAATGTGTCGGGGTTGGAGTACAACTGAAAGTTCTTCACCAACAGAAGCATCATCCAGTTCCTGTCTTATGCGAGTTATCTTGCCAGCAAAAAATGCCACAAAGTTGGCAGCCAACTCGGCATCGGGTACAGAAGGTCTTAAGCTGACTCTTGTTTTTCCAAGTAAACTGTTTACAATTGAAGCCAAGCTCCTCTGGTCGTTACCACACGAGTCAACTTTTCCCTGATAATACACTTTCTTTTCATCTTTGATTTTGTGGACCACAGCTCTTCTGGCTGACAGATATTGCAACCATGTAGAGTCTGTTTTATTTTTCCGCCATTCACGTTCAGCTCTTCTACGCGCTCTTCTAAGAAATTTAACTCGAGTGCTATACCAGGGCGAATCATCTCGTACTATGATTTTCTTCTCTACTTCTGGACAGTGATGATCGAACACTAATTTAAGTGCATTTCCATGTACCTCCACCAGCTCATCTGAAGTAAGGTTGGAAGTATCAATACTTCCCAAGTACTGTTTTACTTCACTGCTAGCCAAATTTAGGTCTGCATTTTTATAATTTCTAAATCTGATTACTTTTTCATGTGTGAGTGGCTTAGGGAAATCAAAGCTGAAAGTAATCAAAGCATGATCAGAGGTATTAGGGTCAGCATTCTCAACATCAACATCCAGAACACCACCACAACCCACAGGAGAGAAAACCAAGTCAAGGGTGTGTCCTAAGATATGAGTTGGGTGGGACACATGGTTTACAAAATTGTTCTGATCAGTCAACTCAAGGAACTCAGGAGAGAATGGCTTCAGATGAGGGCTGTCAACCCAGTAATTAAAATCTCCACATATCAAAAGTCTTCCGGTTTTAGCAGAAAATTCCTCGAGAAACTGCCCAAACTCTTCCATAAAACCCCTATCTGTGCCGCGATGGCCAGGCCTATAGACAACTGCCATTCTTAGAATTTGTTGATGGAGTTTTATTTCCACTTCCAACAGTTCATAATAAAGAGGGGCTGGGTTATGGCTTATTTGCAAGATATTCACCAGAGATGTGGAGTAGACAACTGCCACTCCACCACCCGGATGATCTCCCCTAGGCCTAGGAACATTTATTATGGAATGGGTTTTAGGCAATGCCGCCTGGATAATATTCAGATCTGACTCGAACAACCAGGTCTCAGTGAGACATAATACATCAAGGTTACGTTCATCCAAGATCTCGCAAATATGATCCATTTTGTTACGCAAGGAACGAACATTCAACAGACCCAGTTTCAACCGGCTCCCATGTGCATTTTTCAGTTTTTTGAACCTACAAAATTGGTGTTCTCAATAACTTTATTTCTCTGAGCTGTCATTAAAGGACAATTTCTACTTGAGGCGAAATGATTTGGCGGCTCCGTAACTGATGTGGAGCTCATACAATTTATACATTTGGGGGAAGTTTTGTTGGTGCAGTCTTTTGAGTTATGAGTACCGGCACAGAAGTTGCATTTTGGATCCTCATTTTTCCGATAACACCTGTCACTGGTATGACCAAAGCCCTGGCAATGGTAACATTGTGTTACCCAGAAGCGATCGTATGCACGACATCTCACAAGTCCAACATACACAGAATTGCCATCATCCACAATGGAAGAGCGTATTTCAGGTGACATTTTTACTACCGCAGTCATAGTGTGTGCATCACTCTTTTGCTTAGTGAATAGCAAATTCATAGCTAAGCCATCGTCGACCAGGGACTTTATTCTTGGGTTCTTGTTGAGGATGCTGGGAATAATCTCATTATCCTCAGCATCATTAGCAATGCCTACCAGAGTCATTTTTGGCATCATCTTCTTTGGTTCGGAGACACTGAAGGCACTGTCCACCCCCAAACACTGATTGATGGCCCTTCCTGCATCTTCTTTGGCTTTCTTGGATGGAAGTCGTACCACCAGTACACCTGAATCAGTTCTAGTTAACTTGTTAACTGGAACCGAAGCCAAAGCAGTCTCGATTGCCTTTGTATCTGGTGGGCTTACTGGCTCGGAGGATCGGTCTTTTGGCTTCACTACCAGGACCTGATGGTCCCAGACAGTTTTTTTCTTTCCACCATCTACCACCTAAGGGGATTCTCTGGTACCACAGGTACCCAAGAGCAATCAGTACCATAGAGGAGGGGCATGGGGCCCTTCTTCAGAGGCGCTTTATCTAAAGGAGGAGGTTGGACATCAGTAATAACCCTGAGGTTGGACATTGCTACCGCCGCCAGCACTGTAGGTCCTGGGGTAGCTGCCGCCAACAGGGTTGGGCAAGAAGTAGTGAATGTTGGGAGTTCTAAAGGTCTAATCACAGAAGTGCTAGGAGGTGCAGCTGAGAGAGTAACCGGGGAATCTGACGAGGCAGGGATTTGATAATGCTGTATTACTTTATGTAATAATTCATTTACCTGATCAGAAGTAATCCATTTCCTAGAGGGGTCTTTGGATGAATGTGAACTAGCCTCAGAATAATTACTAGGGAGAGACTGAGGAGCCGGGGAGAACATTCCATCCGCCGGCTCCTCACTCTGCTCCAAGATCTCTTGTGATGCTATCTCTTGTGAGTCTATCTCATTATCCGCCGGGGGCCAAGACAAATCTGGCACTGACGATGGCAACACGTTGATGTTGCCGTCCTCAGTCCGTTCTGGAATGACATTAAGAGGTGGATCTGAATGGCGCCAGTACCCCCCTGCCGCTATGGGCTGGGAGTCATGAGTCACCTGTGAGCTGAATTGGGCCCCCGCCGGATAACCCTTAAATTGGTCGGCTAGCACCCTACTCGGGCCGGTCGACCTCACACCCCATGGAACTACAGTTAATTTTGGTATGGCAAAAGTTACATTAGGAGGTACATGCACAGAATGTTCCTGACTAGGTGTAGATGCTAATAACTCAGATCCTATTTCCGACTCCCCTGAATCACGTGTATGGGTGTCAGAGGGAGGTGTGGGAGGGGGCGGCTGAGGAGTCTCTCGCCGGCTGCTCGATGTGTCATACTCTTCTCTCCGGCGCTTGTGAGACTGGGAAGAGTCCGAGGTGGAGTGGTGAGTGTGTTTCCGGGGAGACTTCGACCTGCTCGACTTCCACCGCGTGGCACAGTCAGAGGAGGGGACCTCAGAGATGTCGTTCTCACTACTGCTACTGATAACCTCCTTGCTGATGGCTTTAGTTTTGACCTTGGGTCTGACCGATTTGGAGGATCCGGGTTTTACTAAAGGTGACTTGATAATTAGCTTTTCCCACAGGATTTGCTCGTCACATTGGAGTGCCTTATGGACTGTGTCCTTAGCATAAGAATTGAACGCCGCTTTAATCTCATGCAAGGCTGCTAAACATGACAGGTCTTTCTTCGCCAGCAAGGCGGATTTTAATTCAGAGCAGATGGCGCACCTTTTAGACAACCACACGCCTCGGGAGCGATCTAAACACTTCACACATTTAATGCAAAGAGTATGAGCAAAAACGGGTAAAATGGAACAAGTGGGCGTAGCGCAAAGTTCAAACCTAGGCATAGTGCCGTAATTGAGAGGGTCCCCTCCTCCGCCGGGATTAGATGTCCAACTCCGCCGGAGAAGTAGTCTGGGGCCTGGAAAGAAAATTTCCAGGAATCAATGCTCATAAGGATAACCTGCGAGGTATTAAACATCCTAACCCAAATCCGCCGGAAAATTAGCGAGAGTGCACCACCTCGCTAACCTTCCGCCGGATCTGTCTAGCTGACTGTCAATAACTTACCTGTGACAAGAGCCACAGGTCCCATGACCTTTTAAATTGTGATTATACTGAACAAGTTTGCAAAACTAATCTTATCAGTTCGTGTACACTTGACTGGTGGTGCCGCAGGCGATAAAGTCTTAACGTGTCACTAGGCCAGTCAGGGCGAGTTAACTCGGCGGGCCGAGTTTGTAGCCCTGCTAGGAATGCAATTAATTCCGCTGGGAGAGTGTGGTTCAGCCAAACCACGTCGGAATCTTTTGAATGTTCCTACCCGTCAGAGACGGATAATCTGGACCCACCGCACGGGGTCGCCGGAACAGACAAAAACTGCCGGGAAACAGGGTTGGCACAGTCCCTCTCCCGCAGTCCCACACATATATATAATATACATAATGATAAATTATAGGGACGTCTCCCCTACCCCCAAAGGAACAAGCCCGCATGCATGAACCAAAAAAGGGGGCATACATAGGCAAAAATAACAACATAAATATTTAGAAGCCTAAATTACCTGAAGCCTACGCCGGAGACCCCTAACTAGGCCGACCACGTGGACCGAAGAACATCCCAGCAGACGATGCTCCGGCACCCAGCAGCCGCACTATGAAGAGGGAGGCCCACCCAAGGGGCCTAAGCAAAACACGAACCCTGGAAGGTGGAGCACCACGTGCAGACACCCTTAAACCAGAGCTTTTGCTGATATCTAAAGACAATGGCATGTACTTTCCTCAATATTGACAGTCTGTATCATGCCTCGTAGAGGGGTCGCCTTCTAGCTAAGTAAACACAACAGCTAAGGCGTATCACAAAAACAACACACGCGGTACACCCATCCGGGACTCGTAGACGCCTGTGACAATGGTACCCTATTTTAACACACACTTCCTGCGGACCTACCAATCTGGCAGCCGTGCTAGCTAATCTAAACCTTGTTACTACAACACAGATGTATACAAATGAGTAAGGACTCACTAGAAGCTCTGCGAACGTCGAATGAAGCGGACACGGCGCGAGCCCTGTTGTCGGGAGGGACGCGGAAGTAGGAAGGACGAAGATGGCCGCTAGAGGGCCTGGTGTCGGGGAAACAAAGCATGAGAAATCCACGAATATGAAAGTCATATGAAAACAGATATTAAGTTATATTTTCCTTTTTATTATTTACAGAGTTTTTTCTGTAGGGTACCCAATCAAAATGACGATCCCATGAGGGAATTAAGCGTGCACTTATGATGAGTACTCCACGATACTTCCGCGCGGGCTATTCAAAATGCTAGCGCAGGATGTTGAATGGAGACTATTATTATTGATAGGCGAAGTCGTCAATGATGGAGGGGCCCTATTAAATCAACTGTTAGGGATCATTGAATGAGATACTAAGTGAACCAGCCTTACCTTAGACTTAACTAGGAAAACTGACTTACCCTTTCTTGCGACAGCGGCTCTATGCTGTGTGACGCCTCCCGGCGTTGACAGAATGGTTGCGTGGGGCATTGCAGCTCGCTAGCGCTCGCCAGGATGGGGGGATAGGCTACAGTTGTCCTAGAATGATCTGCTTTATTTCATTAGGGTCGTGTTGCCACAGACAGTCTAGAAATGGTCTTTGTTTTGGTCTGTGACCGCGCCTTATATTTTATATTCGCTATAATATAAATGTTGCTTGTGTGGGAGGCGAGCGAGAGAGGGTGAGGGAGTACACCTGGCAGCGGGGTGAGCTGTGGCCCGGCTCGCTTGGGCGCTGACGGCGTTGGCGGCCGGGTGGTCAACTAGCCCCTGCCCATCGCGGCCGCGTGTTCTTTACCAGCTCAGAGCTTGCCTGACACGCGTATCGTCTACATCCTTTGCAATTCTGTCCCCCATACTCGCCACTTTGCATACTATTTCTCTCTCTCGACTTCTCCTTTCTCATTCTCTAATCTTTATTAAACTCAACATCCCTTCTGGTTTCAGCATAGACGTTCACCGTCGGCCAGTCGTATTGTACGCGAAGCTCTCAGATATTTCCATGTACAGTAGGGTCTCACATAAAACGAGTTTATGGTCGATAAACGAGGGCGTTTTATGCGATTTCGTTTTATGTGAACACAGCATTTTGGTGGCGCAATATCGTCAATGTTCACTGTAAGCGAAAATTTTCGTACAAAGCGAACGATATTTCATACAAAGCGAACGATATTTCATACAAAGCGATGATGTTTCGTACAAAGCGAACTATATTTCGTACAAAGCGACGATATTTCGTACGAAAATTAAATATTAATATTTTAGGTCGGTCGTTTTAATCGAGACTCGTTTTATGCGAACACGTTTTATGCGGGACCCTACTGTATTAGGCTTTAATGAGGTTTGGAGAGACGGACTTTTCCGTGTGTGTCCTCTCTCGGGAAGGTTGTAGACCGGTATATGTCTCCCTGGCAAGGTGTTGAGTGATTCTGCTTGGTTATCTAAAGCTAGACTAGGGGTAGGGTTACTGTGTCGTTGTCTCCGATGTGTGCAGTGTTAGCTAAGCCCTGCACGACATCGACAGGTACTGTGGGAGCCTAAGTTGTCTTCGGGTGGGTTTACTTTGCGAGCACAGCGCTGTGGTGTGAGAGGGCCATAGCCTATCCCTCACAACATAGTGCTGCCTCTTTGTGTTGACTTCTGAGGGATCGCCAGGATAGAACTAGATACTAGAGACCTAGATTTATCAAGAGAGCATCCCCGTCATATAACGTAATCTTCATTATACCACCTTCGGACAACGTTAGGCTACGAGCCGCATGCTCACCCATTGTTGCCCTGCCTTGATACCCCAGCTAGACTTTATTAACTGAGCAGACACTGCTTAGAGATAAGCCCCCATTATTATATGTATGCAACATTATTATTCACTGCACTTTTGAGCCGAGGTTGTTGTTGAGTTGCACAACCCGAGTAGGCTGTTGCGTTGTGTCCCGAAGCATTTCTTTAGTTGTCGAGCATTACTACCTTTGCGCAGTCTTTATTATTCGCCTGCCTATTATTACTATATGGCCTAGCATTTATTGTGACCCGTATTCTGCGTTATAATTGTTCAAGATTCTTTACGAACATCTTCCCAGCATCAGACTTATTTCAGAAGTTTCCAGTTGATGTTGCAGGACTAGCATTGCACTTTCTTTAATACAGGAGTGCCAGTTATTTGAGTATCTACCGTAACGTTAATTAATCACGTTAACTATCTTTTCTTTGTGTAACCTAATCGAGTAATCTTTTACTGTTTGAGAATAGGCTGTTTCATTGAGCGTCAGCCTAGTGTGTGTGCACCAGTTACCGAGTCATAGGATACCTCGTTGTCCAGGCACGACTCAGGGCGGTAATGGTGTTTTGTTTTCCAGTGTTTAAGGCAGGGGTTGGATCTAGTGTTACCGTTGTTGCGTTTTGCCATTATCTAGTCCAATGTTGAAGAGCCCTGTGTCTTTGAGAACCTGGATCGTAACAAATGGCGACCTAGCTCAGGATCTTGTGAACTGAGAGATAATTGCAGGATTTTTGTGGTCATTTGTTTTATTGAGGAATATAGTGGGCACGTTAATTTTTGTTTGGCAAAGTAGTATAGCACTTGAGAGTCTTCAGACATTTTTGGCAAGTGAATAGTGCTACATAAGAGTTTGGGGTACTTCTTTTCTGAATATTGTGGTGAGAAATTTTTGTGAGCATCATGTCTTATACCGGGTCAGAGGAGAATGGAGACACAGTACGTAATGTCGAAACTGAGGAACAGCAGCATGATGAAAGGGTTAATCGGGTGAACTGTGAGGAGGATGCTAGGATATTTTTGCAATGGCCTGTTACTGCCGAGTGGTTGGAGGGTATGGATCGGTACGGTCTTCAATGCCTGGCCACAGCTATCGGTCATGCGGTTACTAGCAGCATGACCAAGGATAACTTGATAACGTGTGTACTGGGCAGGGTGACTGGTGAGCGAGATGGGTTGAGTGCTCAGAGCCCTTCGGCCATGCTTCCCCTACACTCGACTCCCAGCCATCCCAGTAGTTTGCCGACCCCGGGTACGCTTCCACAGGTGGGTGGTGACTGGCAGGGTGGGTTGCCCCTGGGGGGACCACCGGTAATTTCAAACATTGTAGCACCTTCACCTCCTCAAGGGTTATCTCCAGAATTATTGCTTCAGCTCGAATTAGCTAAGATCGAAGAGAGAAAGGCTATCAGGGCAGGTGAGCAGCAAATAGAATTAGCCAAGATAGAAGAGAGAGCCAAGCTAGCAAAAATCCAAGCTGATTTAGAGTCGACTAGGTACTGTGCCGACATGGACGTAGAGAAGTCGCGAGTAGAGACAACGGGACAGCGACTTGGGGCTGGTAACCGTGTTCATGAGCAGTCTCTCTCGCACTTATTGAAACTGGTTCCGGTGTTTGATAAGAGTGGTGTAACAGAATTTTTCACACGCTTTGAGAAGAAGTGCCAGGAACACCAGTGGCCAGAGAATAAATGGGCAGCACTTGTATCCTGTAGATTAATAGGCAAGGGTCTTAAAGCCTACGATGCGTTGCCTATAGAGTCTTGTATTATCTATGAGGAACTCAAGGAGGCTGTCCTGAGAGCATACGAACTACAACCAGAGACGTACAGGTTGAAGTTCCGGGGTGTTACCAAGGGTCGGGAGAGCACCTTTTTGGAGCATGCCCGGGAGCTGTCCGATGCTTTTGGGAATTGGCTGAGGTCGGAGAAAGCTACTACGTTTGACGACATTAAACAGTTGGTGCTTTTAGAGCAGTTTTTCAAATGCACGGGCGGCGACCTGACGTTAAACCTTAAAGAAAAGCAACCAAAAACTCTACAGGAGGCAGCTGAGATGGCTGACCTCCGGCTATCACTAATTCGTGGGTGTGGGTCTGCCCAGCGTAGTGAGGCAGGTAACAAGGGGCGTGACGCCCCACCCCCCCGAGTTAGTGATATACCTTATGCAAACAAGTACAAGAGCCATGATACCAAGACTGACCACAAGACTAGCACCGTCCCATTTAAGAAGGGGCCGGGCCCTTCCCAGTACCAAGGGAAGCCCAAAGGGGAGTTGGAGTGTTATCATTGTCATAAAAAGGGGCACTTTGCAAGAGTCTGTCCTAGCAAACCACCTACAGCAGCTGTGTCTTTGGCCTGCAACATTGGTGTGTCTCCGAAGTCATCTGAGTTTGCCCGGGGCAGTTCGTCAGAGGCTGAGGCACAGCCAATGCAGAAGCACCTGGGAGGCTCGAACCCTGCTCAGGATGTTTTTTGCGACCATAGAGGGCGGGGTTGCGTGATGTGGGCGGGGCGCAAGCATGGAGTAGAGGTCTTGCGTGATACAGGTGCTTCCCAGACTCTGATGAAAAACTTGACTGGCTACCCTATAAACGCGGCTCGGGTGGTGGTGGTGCAGGGTATTAATGCAACTCGGTCATACCCGCTGGTGCGGTTGGAGTTGGAGGTGGATGGTGTGGCACGTGAATTGGATGTCGGGATTGTGGAGAAACTGCCAGTGGAGGGCGTCGACCTTCTTCTCGGCAACGACTTTGCAATGCCCGCTTCTGAGGTTCTACCCTTAGTCGTTGCCGAGAGGCCGGCCGACATGAGTAGGGAAGAGCAAGAGTGGGTCGAGCGGTGCCAGACACAACCCATGGCATGTGTTGTCACCCGAGCTCGGGCAGCTAAAGTGTTACAGCCTAGTCCTCCGTCTTCAGACCAGCGGAGGAACGATCAACAGGAGGCGGCTAAAGCTGGAGTTGGTTTTAAGAGTTTTGACTCGGCGGCTCTCCTGGGTGATTCAGTATTAGCACCATTACTTAATTCTTAATTCCCTAACC
Organism: Lithodes maja; assembly: GCA_037953745.1. Lineage (NCBI taxonomy): Eukaryota > Metazoa > Arthropoda > Malacostraca > Decapoda > Lithodidae > Lithodes > Lithodes maja. Next base: position 158,596 of record JBAKBP010002548.1, on the reverse strand, counting down.
CCCTGGGGGTTAGGGAATAGAATATGCCGCACGTGCCTTCTGCGTGTCGTAAGAGGCGACTAAAGAGGTTGGGTCGGTGGGCTTGCGACCCCCACCCGGAAAAAATATCTAAGCAAAAAAAAACGAACGAACAGCCTTGGATGCGGACGGAACCAACGTTGACGAACCACGACCGACTAAGGACATGCCTTCGGACATTCTGAGAATGGCTACATGGAATGTTAGTGGCATGAATGATGGCACAAAAGAGAGAGAGGTTCTGGAAGTGTTAGTGAATGCCAGGCTGGATGTATGTGGAATGACAGAGACCAAATGGAAAGGTTCAGATGTGAGAGAGTGGGAGTGTGGAATGGGTGTGTGTGCTGGAGTGAGTGAAGGAACAGCGAGAGAAGGTGCATGTTTGTTTGTAAGTAGCAAATGGAAGGAATGTGTAAGAGAGTATGGGTCTGTGGGTTCAAGGATTGTGTGGGTGAGAATGAAAGTAGGAATACAAACGTGGGTGATTGTATGCGTGTATGCCCCGACAGAGGATATACTTGAAAGAAAGAAAGAGGAGTTCTGGATGAATGTGGAGGCGTGCCTGGAGAAGTTTGACAAGAACGAAAGAATATTTCTGATTGGGGATATGAATGGTAAGGTGGGTGATAGGAAAGTTGAGGGAGTGGTGGGAGGGTGGGGGGTACCATCAGAGATGAATGGGAATGGTAGTGCACTTGTGGATGTATGTGTGGGGAGGAGGCTGTGGATAGCCAACACCTTCTTCCGACACAGAATGATCCACAGGTACACGTGGAAACGGATGTTGACAATGAAGGATAAGACAGTGGTGGAACGAAAGTCATTGATTGATTATGTATGTGTGGATGAACGAATGAAGAAATCTGTGATGGATGCTAGGGTGTATAGGGGTATTGGAGGGGGTCTGTCTGATCATTATGTAGTGGTAGCTAAGGTTAGGATACAAAAGAAGTGGGTGAGGAGAGCGGGAGGGAGGCGAGAGGAGGGTGGAATGGTGAGGAGGGTGGAGAGGTTGCAGGAGGAGGAAGTCAGGGAGGAGTACAGGAGAGCAGTGGAAAGACGACTAGGTGGGTTCGACCTGGAAGTTATGGAGGAAGTGGAGGAGATGAGCAAGGTGTTTAAGGATGAGATCTGTGCAGCATGTGAGGAGGTGTGTGGAGTGAGGAGAAGAGGGAGGGGAGTGAAAGGTACAGCATGGTGGACAGAAGAGGTAAGAATAGCTGTGGAAGAAAAGAAGAAAGCATATAGAGAGTGGTTGGGTAGTAGAGGGAATGAAGATTCCGAGAGACAGAAACGAGCGAGGTACGTGGAGAGTAAGAGGGTGGTGAAGAGAGTAGTGAAGGAAAGTAAGAGAAGAGTAGATGAGGAATTTGGAAGGAATCTGAGTGTAAAATGGAGGGAGAGTAAGAAACTGTTCTGGAAAGAAGTCAAGAAAGTTAGGGAAGGTAGCAAGGGAAACAGTAAGGGTGTGAAAGATAAGAATGGGAGAATGCTAGCCGAGAAGCAAGAGAGAGTCGAAAGATGGAGGGAGTACTTCAGTGAGTTGCTAAATGAAAGGAATGAAGAGCCAGCAAACATAGCTGGATATGGTATGGGAGGGAGAAGAAGAGAAGTAGTGGAGGAGGAGGTGGGGATCAGGAGGTCAGAAGTGTGGGAAGCCATGAAAAGAGTGAAGTTGGGGAAAGCACCAGGAACAGATGGAGTGTGTGGGGAAATGTTGAGGTATGGTGGTGAGATAGTGATAGAATGGGTATGGAAAATGTGCAAACTAGCATGGGAGAAGGGGAGTGCACCCGATGATTGGAAGACTGGCATAATAGTCCCCCTATATAAGGGCAAAGGGGAAAGAGGAGTGTGTGGTAACCACCGAGGAATATGTCTTCTAAGCGTAGTAGGGAAGGTATACAGTAGGGTAGTGATTGAGAGAGTGAGAGTGAGAACGGAGAAATGGATAGGCGACGAGCAGGGAGGCTTTAGGAAGGGAAGAGGATGTGTAGATCAGATTTTTACCCTGAATTGTGTTGTGGAGAAGTATCTGGAGAAGAAACAAAAGGTGTATGTTGCCTTTATGGACTTGGAGAAGGCATATGACAGAGTGGATAGAGAAGGTTTGTGGAAAGTACTTAGAATATACGGAGTAGAGGGCAAGTTGCTGAAAGCAGTGAAGAGCATGTATGAGGGTGCAAAGGCGGCAGTACGTGTGGAGAGTGAGCAGAGCCAGTTCTTTGACCTGAATGTTGGTTTGAAACAGGGGTGTGTGATGTCCCTGTGGTTGTTTACTGTATATATGGATGGAGTTATGAAAGAAATACTATCAAGAGCAGTGGATGTTGGTGTATCGCTGAAAAGGGAGGGAATTGAGTGGAAGCTACCTATACTGCTGTTTGCGGATGATACAGTTCTGATGAGTGATAATGAATGGGAGTTGCAGGGTCTGGTAAATGAGTTTGGAACAGTGTGCGAAAAACGGAATTTGAAGGTAAATACGGGGAAGAGCAAGGTTATGGTCTTCGAAAGGGGTGAAGTCACAGAGTGTGAGGTGAAGCTGAACGGTCAGGCTATGGAGATCGTCAACTCTTTTAAGTATCTGGGCAGTGTGTTGAGTAAAGATGGGACTATGGATGAAGAGGTGCGGGAGAGGGTACAACAGGGGAAGAGGGTTGTAGGAACGCTAAAAGCAGTAACAAGAAATAGGGTGGTCAGTATGGAAGTGAAGAAGTCCTTGCATGACAGTGTGGTAATCCCGACACTGACTTACGGAAGCGAAGCATGGACGTTGGTTGAGAGACTCAGACCAAGAGTGAGAGCAGTGGAAATGAATTACTTAAGGAGTGCGTGCGGAATTACATGGAGGGATAGACAGACTAATGAGGAAGTAAGAAGGAGGTGTGGTGTGGAGGTAGATGTGCTGGAAAGTGTGAAAAGGAACAACTTGAGATGGTTCGGCCATATGGAACGTATGGAAAGCGAGAGAATGACTAAGAGGGTGTACGAGAGCGAGGTGGAGGGACAGAGGGGGAGAGGTAGACCGAATATGAGGTGGAAGGATGGAGTGAGGAACTACATGAATGAAGGCGGTGCTGGTTGGGGGGAGGGGCGTCGACTGACTGGGGACAGAGGTGCATGGGGGCGGTTCGTTCGTGGCCACCCCTTCGGGGATCACGGCGTCAGGCAATAGATAGATAGATAGACTTAATTCTGGAGTAGCCCCTGGGCCTGTCATCGAGAGTGACGAGGCTGGGCATGAAGAGTCTCCACGACAGCAACGTTATGTACATCGAGAGAGAGAGAGGGAGCAGCCCAGTATCGGGGAAGGTCATGCATTGCTCCGGGAGCAGTTAGATCGCTTGGCATCCTCAGATATACGTCGGTTTGCAACTAGAGGACCCTGAGCACCAAACGTGTGCTAATGGAGCTGTAGAGCTCGACGAGGACGGTGATGCACAGCCAGGAGATTTTTTTTATTTAGAAGGCATCCTCTATAGGCGTTTTCAAGACCCTAAACGTAGTTGGCAAGAGGGGTCCGGAGTAGTGGACCAGTTGGTGGTGCCACGGGAGTGCAGGGATAGCCTACTGAGGTTGGCGCATGACATACCACTGGCAGGACATCTAGGGGTGAGAAAAACGGTGGCGGCTTTAGAAAAATTGTTTTGGTGGCCGGGGTTGAAGGGGCAGGTGGTAACCTGGATAGCAAGGTGTCATACGTGCCAGAGGGTTGGAAAACCTAACCAAACAATTCCGAGAGCCCCGTTGCACCCCATTCCTGTCAGTGGACCGCCCTTCAGTAAGGTCATCATTGATATGGTCGGACCCCTAACCCCTACTAGTGCCGGTAATAAATTTCTATTAACTATCATGGATGTGGCCACTCGTTATCCTGATGCATATCCAATGAGAAATGGCACGGCGAAAACTGTTGTCCGGAACCTGCTCTTGTATTGCTCGCGGTATGGTTACCCGCAAGAGGTGCAATCGGACCAAGGTTCTAATTTTACCTCTAATCTGTTCAAACAAACTATGATTCAGCATGGCATCAGCACTGTCGTCTCTTCTGCGTATCACCCGGAGAGTCAAGGGGTGTTGGAGAGGTGGCACGCCACGCTGAAAAGCATGCTTCGATGTTATTGCGCAGAGAACGGAAAGGATTGGGACCTTGGTCTGCCGTATGTTTTGTTCGCGGCAAGAGAAGTACCTGGAGAGAGTCTCGGTTTCAGTCCGAATGAGCTTGTTTTCGGGCATCAGGTGAGGGGTCCTCTCCACATGGTGAAGGAGATGTGGGAGGGCACTAGGCATATTGTTCTGCGAGATAAGTTGCAACCTCTTGTTCCTGAGCGACAAGAGGAGTTGTTTACTAGGCTGTGGCAGTCCGTCCGCATGTTTGTTGCTTCTCCAGGCCTGATGTACGGGGTAGAATCCGACATGGAGGCTGGAGACAGTGCAAGGCTCGAGTTGGTTCCCTACCGTGTGAATCCTGCTCGACAGCCTGTTGTGAAGGCGGAGCTGGACGGCGTGTGGAGAGGGGGTCTGAGGGATGAGGGATATCGTGAGTGGTCGTTGCAAGTGGCTTTGCAACCTGAGTTTGGTGGCAGAGTCCGTGTGTATGTTGATAGCAAGAGTGTGGAAGCATTATCCCTGACAGACGCCTATCCATTACCCAGAGTTGACGACACCATAGACCGCTTCGGGGCTGCCTCGCTCATCACGAAGGTAGAACTAGTGAAGGGTTATTGGCAGGCCCCGTTGCCGGAAAGAGCGAAGAGAAGTGCCAGTCTTGCGATGAACTGGGCAGTTTATCAGTGTCAGGTGTTGTTGTGCTGCCGGAACACAAGTTGGATGTGTGGCATGCTAAGGGCACTGATAATGTTTTGGCTTTGTTTGCAGGAGAACCCTCGCTGTTCAGTCAGTGTCTGTCGTGGGTGGAGGATCCGGGGTAGGCTACCCAGTATGTTGGTATAGCCTCCTGTCTTGGCTCGCGGTGTATTTTTGCGCTGGTGCTTGTTGGCTCGCGTGTGTAGCATCAGCGTAGGGTCGCAGGGCAGGAGTTGTTGGCTTTGATTAGGAGAAAATTAGGCTACATCTATAGTAGCCGCCAAAAACAACATTAAAATAAAATATGAAAAATTAAATAAAAACTCTTTCTTTTTGATAATTAATTTTAAGATAATATTGTAGCTGAGTACTGAGTGCAGATGATTTTCCCTCAGTAGGCTGTGCTTCTTAAAGCTCGCTCTGGGAGCACAATGTTATGAATTAACCTAACAAGTGCGCATGGGGGTAATTGAAAACGTCCCCCTGTGCCGACGTATTTGAGGTGTTTCCGTCACTAAAATATTCATTGTACCATTAATAGCATTAATAATTATCCATATGCGCCTATTATGGGTTGATTATAAAGGTATTAACCTGAAACAACAATAAAACGAGTGAAAACAGCGTTTGGATGGTCAAAATCGGAGATATAGCCCGCGAGTTGTATAATGTATGGGTGAGGCAAACTGCTTTCCCGCCAATTTCCCCCAAGGCCACTGAGACACAGTCGATCGATACTCTCTCTCTCTCTCTTGCACTCGCTTGCCATCAGTGATGACAACACCCTGCTTGCAACTCGCTAATGTTAGCACGAAAATATACCTCAGAATAAGGGAATAATAGGGAAAATAGGTGATAACTGAAGGAGAGGAGGAAAGTGGGGAAGGAGGGGAGGTAGAGGACTGAGATTTTGCATGGCCCAGGGGCCAAAAAAAAAAAAATAAAAAAAAAAAATAAAAATAAAAAAAAAAAAAAAATTCGATGTCAAAAGTTGATTTTTTGTTTTACTTACTCTCAAGAGTCTTCCCGCAGTCCGCCGGGGGAACTCTTAAGAGTCTCCCCGCAGTTCCCGGGTTAATGTATTATATTTGGGAAGGGTGATAAGATTTTTTTTATATATAAATGTTGTATTTTTTTTTGAGGAGACTGAGCTTGCATTCCATGAGTGGCAGAGTGGTTAGGAGTGGCAGATTCTAGCGACATTCTGTCTGTTCAGATATGGGCCCATGGTTGAGTGTCCCATATCTTGGGGGGGGGTGTGACGCCTCCCGGCGTTGACAGAATGGTTGCGTGGGGCATTGCAGCTCGCTAGTGCTCGCCAGGATGGGGGGATAGGCTACAGTTGTCCTAGAATGATCTGCTTTATTTCATTAGGGTCGTGTTGCCACAGACAGTCTAGAAATGGTCTTTGTTTTGGTCTGTGACCGCGCCTTATATTTTATATTCGCTATAATATAAATGTTGCTTGTGTGGGAGGCGAGCGAGAGAGGGTGAGGGAGTACACCTGGCAGCGGGGTGAGCTGTGGCCCGGCTCGCTTGGGCGCTGACGGCGTTGGCGGCCGGGTGGTCAACTAGTCCCTGCCCATCGCGGCCGCGTGTTCTTTACCAGCTCAGAGCTTGCCTGACACGCGTATCGTCTACATCCTTTGCAATTCTGTCCCCCATACTCGCCACTTTGCATACTATTTCTCTCTCTCGACTTCTCCTTTCCCATTCTCTAATCTTTATTAAACTCAACATCCCTTCTGGTTTCAGCATAGACGTTCACCGTCGGCCAGTCGTATTGTACGCGAAGCTCTCAGATATTTCCATGTATTAGGCTTTAATGAGGTTTGGAGAGACGGACTTTTCCGTGTGTGTCCTCTCTCGGGAAGGTTGTAGACCGGTATATGTCTCCCTGGCAAGGTGTTGAGTGATTCTGCTTGGTTATCTAAAGCTAGACTAGGGGTAGGGTTACTGTGTCGTTGTCTCCGATGTGTGCAGTGTTAGCTAAGCCCTGCACGACATCGACAGGTACTGTGGGAGCCTAAGTTGTCTTCGGGTGAGTTTACTTTGCGAGCACAGCGCTGTGGTGTGAGAGGGCCATAGCCTATCCCTCACAACATAGTGCTGCCTCTTTGTGTTGACTTCTGAGGGATCGCCAGGATAGAACTAGGTACTAGAGACCTAGATTTATCAAGAGAGCATCCCCGTCATATAACGTAATCTTCATTATACCACCTTCGGACAACGTTAGGCTACGAGCCACATGCTCACCCATTGTTGCCCTGCCTTGATACCCCAGCTAGACTTTATTAACTGAGCAGACACTGGTTAGAGATAAGCCCCCATTATTATATGTATGCAACATTATTATTCACTGCACTTTTGAGCCGAGGTTGTTGTTGAGTTGCACAACCCGAGTAGGCTGTTGCGTTGTGTCCCGAAGCATTTCTTTAGTTGTCGAGCATTACTACCTTTGCGCAGTCTTTATTATTCGCCTGCCTATTATTACTATGTGTCCTAGCATTTATTGTGACCCGTATTCTGCGTTATAATTATTCAAGATTCTTTACGAACATCTTCCCAGCATCAGACTTATTTCAGAAGTTTCCAGTTGATGTTGCAGGACTAGCATTGCACTTTCTTTAATACAGGAGTGCCAGTTATTTGAGTATCTACCGTAACGTTAATTAATCACGTTAACTATCTTTTCTTTGTGTAACCTAATCGAGTAATCTTTTACTGTTTGAGAATAGGCTGTTTCATTGAGCGTCAGCCTAGTGTGTGTGCACCAGTTACCGAGTCATAGGATACCTCGTTGTCCAGGCACGACTCAGGGCGGTAATGGTGTTTTGTTTTCCAGTGTTTAAGGCAGGGGTTGGATCTAGTGTTACCGTTGTTGCGTTTTGCCATTATCTAGTCCAATGTTGAAGAGCTCTGTGTCTTTGAGAACCTGGATCGTAACAGCTGTCACTTGGGAGAGCGAGGGCCCAAGCCGAAAGGTGTCCGAGCTGCCGCCGGGGAGTCAATCTAGACGGTGTCTGGCTGCACCGGGTGGGTTCTTGTATCGGGGGGCGGGGAGGGAGGGGGGTTCCGCATTAACCTCAGCGGGTTCCTAGTCACTGCTAATGGTTAATTGCTCCACTAAGTGTTGAGTATTGATTACATAGACAAAACAATGACTGTGACCCTGGGGAAATGTCATTGAAAGAGTGGAGCAAGAGGAGCCGCAACAGGTCTGCGACTAGAAAGTTACTTTACACTCAATAGCCACTCTTTGGCATAGGAGGTAAACTTAGTTATATATCGATCAAGGCTGCTAGGCCCGGATGATCTAGAAAAAACTCATAATGCCGCATAAAGATCTACGCCCACCGGGCATTGCTGGGAAGCCCAGAGAAACTTAGATCCATCTTGCACAAATCATATGGTGCAATTGTCGGAATTAGAGAAAAAACAGGTAGGTGTGGTGTCAGGAGTGAAAAACTTGCCAGATGGACTGAACTCACCCCCCCCCCCCCCCCATGCCGGGAATGGGTTCATCCTTTGCCGAGTCACTCACGAAGTGAAGAGATCTGGAAATAAAATTTCCAGGAATCAATGCTCATAAGGATAACCTGCGAGGTGTCAAGACATCCTACCTCAAGTCCGCCGGAAAATTAGCTATAGCCACAGCTACTCTAACCTTCCGCCGGACTCGACCATGGAAAAACTGGGGTTTCTCCGTTTAAGCTGATTGGACTACTTACCTGTGACAAAGTGTCACTGGCCCTAGTGACCTGAAGTGTTTAACTATCCGTGACTATTGAAATAGAAAGATAGGTAACGTGCTTGCATGACGTATCACAACACCTGCACACTAGACTGGAGCGCCGGGCGAAGGAAGTCTTGCCGCGTGACAAATCGGTCAGGGCGAGTCCCCTCGGCAGGCCGAGGTTGCTCCCGTAGGAATTCGCATTTTCCGCCGGAAGGATTGTGGTTCAGCGCACCACGCCGGGACATTTGGTTGCTCCCTTACTCGTCTGCGAGACTAGGAAACGGAGGCCCTGCACGTGCAAGAAGGCCGCCGGAGAAAACAACCAAAAATTTTAGAGGGGGGAACTTATATGTAAAAATCCCCCCTTCCAAAACCCCACACAAATATAGGGACGTCTCCCAAGGGCCCCCCAATAACATGTAGAGCACACATGTAGCACAATACAGGGGCACACATAGGCATAATCACAAATACAAAGAATTTATAATCCTAAATTACCTGTAGCCTACATTGGAGACCCCTAAAGAGGCTGGCCACGAGGCCCGACGAAACAACACAGGATGAACTGACGCTCCGACGATCCAGCAGCAGCAGCAGCAGAGGGGAGGCCGGCGAGAGGGGCCCAGAAGCAAATAAGGACTCTAGAAAGCTCCGCACCACGTGCAGCCACCCTTGAACTAGAGCATTTGCTAACAAAAAACAAAAATTATATGCAACTGCCTCAAAGTGACGGCCTGAAGCATAATCTTGCAAAATGGTAGCCTCCTAATTTTAATATAAAAAAGCAAAAGGCGCAAAACAACACAACAATAACACACGTGGCGCGTGGATCCTGGGATACGAAGGCGCGTTGTTACAAAAGTACCCTAATTTACACACTCCCTGCGGTCGTACCAATGGGGCAGCCCGTGCTAGCTAATCTAAACCTTGTTCAATACAACGCAGATGTATACAAATGAGTAAGGACTCACGAGAAGCGCAGGAACGACGAATGAAGCTGGAGCACTGGGGACACCCGCCCGCCTGGTACGAACGCGGGAGGGAGAAGAAGGAAGTCATGGTCGCGAGGGAGCCTGCGCCTGGGTGCTGCGCACAAGAAATCCACACATGGAAAGCCATAATATAACAGATATTAACCCTCCAGCCCCGGCTATGTATTATATATATATTCCTCGAAATCCGGGTGTTTTGGCCGAAAAACGTCTAGGCTAGGCTACCGTATATTCGTTAATCAGACTGCTTCCCGCATTCCCGCGCATCCCCAAGTGTAGCTGTGTTATTTACCTGTAGAATGGCATTAAGTAGAGCTCTCTAAGTCAACTGGTTGAGCTGTGATGATGATTTCATTGGAGATAACTTTATGGCCAAAACAGCCACTTTACACCACTTTTCGATACTTAACAACAACATACAGGCACACAAGAACAAGCGACGCTCTCCTTCTTGTGGCCGGAGATGCGGAGCGTCGGTCCAGCCGGCTGTTGTTTACATGCGTCGGACCGACGCCGCGCACAGCAAGCTCACAGGCTGTGACGTCATGGGTGTTTAAAAGACCATCCGGGTACCTGTTACATGCTTTTTTATGGGCGTTCAAGATCCCATCCGGGAACGGAGGGTTAAGTTAAATTTTATTTTTTTATTTTCTACAAAGTTTTTTCAAAGAAGGTCCAGAGAGGGTAGAAAGTACATCTTTAGAAGAGATTAGGATATTAGACATAAGTAGGGAGGAATAGCGCCAGAATCATCCAAGGTGGATATTCTAGCAAAAGTTTGAGCGAAGAGTTCAGCTTTGTCAGAGAAAGAAGTGATGGTTGTGCCATCAGAGTGAAAAAGGGGAGGGAAAGACGAGGAAGAAAAATTGTTAGAGAGGTTTTTGGCTAGATGCCAGAAAGCTTGGGAAGAGCTAGAGTTGGATAGTTCAGTGCATTTAATATTGATGAAAGAGTGTTTGGCAAGTCGAAGAACAGATTTGGCTTGATTCCGGGCAGAAACATAGGAAGAATGAGATTCTTGAGTTATAAGGTGCAGTGCCGTTTGAATGCTTCCTCCTTGTTGCGGACAGCAGTAGAACAAGCGTAAGTAAACCAAGATTTTTTTAGCATTAGACCGAGAGAAAGTAAATGGAATGTATGCTTCCATGCCCGAGAGGATTACTTCGGTAATGAGTTCAGCGCTCTCCGAGGGTCCCCAGCCACGGAAGCAAAAGTCATTCCGAGGGAAATCAAAGAAGTATTGCCGAAGAGCCTCCCAGTCGGCAGCGCCAAAGTGCCACAAGCGCCGCCGGTTGGGAGGATCGGGTGGCCGTACCAGAGAGATAGGACAGGTAACAGATATTAGTTTATGGTCGGAGGAGCCCAAAGGAGAGAAAAGATTAATAGTATAAGTGGAAGGGTTAGAAGTAAGTAAAAAATGTTGGGCCGATCTCCGAAACGATCCGAGATACGGGTGGGTTGCTGAACTAGCTGCTCTAGGTCGTTTAGGATAGAAAATATGAAGGCTCGTTCACCAGGTTGGTCAGTGGAAACAGAAAAGAGCCATTGGTGGTGGTTAGTTAGTTAGTTATGTAGAGCAGATTAACCGGACCACTGAGCTCCATACGGAACTCTCATAGGTCTGGCCCGAAGGATTAGATCAGATTACTGAAAGGAGCTTAACCCTTAAAGAGCAGCTCACCACATAAGTCGAGTTGAAAAAACAGGCAAAAAACGAGTGAAAAAAGGGTGGAAATCGAGTGAAAATGAGTGGGATAGTAATGATCCATACGTCCGATATCTGTGGCCTCCCAGCCCACACTAACTCCAGTTCCCCCACCGCGCGAGAGGATCACAGTGTAACCAATAGTTCGCTAAAAGTGAGCAAGGTAGCAAAATCTGCTAAACTTCCATCTTCGAGGTAACACTGTCAGTGCTCCACGAGTGCTACGTAGCTGTATGTTACGTCAATGTGTAGCGATTTCCACCTAGTTTTCGGCACAATACAGTTCCTTTCATACTGATGGTTGATATAGCAGTCAGAATGGCCTGAAAAGGCCCAAAACGGCCACAGAGGGCCCGCTAGACGAGGGTTAAGGCGACGCAAAAAACGGACGATGGGGGGGAAGGAAAATGACGGAGAATCGGATAAAAGGTCAGCGAATAATTTAGTACCAAAACAAGCCGTACGCAGACAGGCAGTATCTGGGCAGTCAAAGACGTGGCGAACAGTTAGAGGGGAATGACAGGAGGAGCAGGTAGGGGTCGGAGTGCGGGGAGTGGACATCAAATAACCGTGAGTCAGCCGGGAATGGCCTATCCTAAGTCTAGTTAGTAAAACTTCCTCACACCTGTGAGACCTGGAAGACGAGGGCCAAGGACGGACAGAAGGTTTGATTGCACGGAGTTTATTATTGCAGGGTAGAGCATCCCTATGAGATTGCCACGTGCAAAAAATAGAAGGCTTGAGTAAGGACAGCCAATCACCTAACGGAAGGTGGGGCTGGCGAGGGATCATTAAAATAGCATCCTTAGCTGCAGCATCGGCGTCTTCATTGCCACGGACACCGATGTGAGCATGAATCCAACATAACTGGACCTGGAATCCACGTAGGCTCATCTCGTGGAGAGCGTGTTTTATGGCTAAAACTATTACGTGGGAGGACGAATAAGCACGGAGCGCTTCGAGGGCACTACGAGAGTCACTGTAAATTATAAAGGGCTGTTAAGGGGTGTCACGTATAATGTCAATAGCGGATTGAATAGCTAAAAGTTCAGCAGTAAAGATAGAGGCTTGGGGCGGGAGAGAAAACTGAAGGAGCTTAGTAGAGGACACAGCAGCGAGGCCCACCCCAGAGTCAGTCTTAGACCCGTCAGTGAAGATGGTAAAATGGGGGCCTTTACGACGTATGTGTTCGAGTGCGTGTTGGCAGTGATGGCTAGGGACAAAAGGATATCTCTTAGAGAGGAAGGAGAGGTGAGTGCAAACATTGGGGAGAGAGATAACCCATGGGGAGGAAGGGGAGACAACAGGCGGCGAAACAGCAATGTAAAACTCAAGAGAGTTGAGGAGAATTGTAGCACGAATCGGAAAGGAGGGGGAAGATGGACACGGATCGGGAATGAAGATATCACTGAAAAGGGAATTAGTGGGAGAGTCACTGTTTAATTTTTAATGCACGGCGCATAGTAACTAAATCGCGATGGAGGGAGAGCGGGGGCTTTGCCACTCTCAGCTAAGACGGAGGTATTTGGGGAACGGAAAGCTCCAGTACAGAGACGCATACCCTGCGTATGAACAGGGTCCAACATCTTCAAAACAGAAGCAGAGGCAGACCCCATAAATGGGGCAGCCGTAGTCGAGGATGGAAAGAACCACCGCCTTGCAGAGCATCAACATAGTGGTACGTCTGGCACCCCAAGTGGTATGGGATAGTTTTCTGAGGAGGTTGAGAGCACGAAGGCCCTTTACCTTTAGGTATACTGAACATGGTCTCTCCAGTTGAGATGTTGGTCAAAGATTACGCCTAAGAATTTAACACTGGGATAGAAAGAAATTTGAGAAGGTCCCATTCGAAGCGATATTGACTGGCCACGGAGCCAGCGTTTGTTTCGATAGAAGCCTTAGTTTTCTCAGCCGAAAACTGAAAGCCAACTGAAGATGCCCAGGCGATCACCCGTTGGATGGAGATGTTGAGTATACGTTGAGCATGTCTGAGGGTACGGGCAGTGCAATAGATGGTAAAATCATCAACGTACAGGCTGCCATGGACTTTCGGCAGCAATTGTTGAATGACTTTATTTATGGCCGCGGAGAAAAAAGTTTGCTGCTAAGAACGCTGCCCTGGGGAACACCATTGACGAGTGGAAAGACATTAGAAAGAATTCCCTCCACTCGAGTCTGGAATGTTTCGATCCGAAAGAAAGTTGGAAATAAAAAAAAGGTAGATGGCCACGGGCACCACTATCATGAAGTAGTTGCAGGATGGGACGCCGCCACGTGGTATCATATGCCTTCTGGATGTCAAAGAAAACGGCGACGGTGATGGACTTACTTTCAAAGCCACGCTTGATATGAGGTTCTAATAACGTAAGCGAGTCCAGAGTAGCTCGATCTTTCTGAGAGCCAAATTGGGTCGGAGTGAGAATAGAGTGTTGACGGAGGAACCAAGTAAGTCTAGTATTGACCAATTTCTCCATTAATTTACAAAGACAACTGGTGAGGGATATTGGTCTATAACTCGAGGGCAAGCTCGGGTCTTTTCCAGGTTTTGCAATTGGGACGACAATAGCATGTTTCCATGAGGTAGGAAATTGATAAAATTGCAAGAGGTAGGATTTAGCAAGGGGGGCTAAGTTAGTGAGTAAGGCAAAACTTATGTTATCTTGGCCAGGAGCGGAGTTAGGACAATTGGAGAGTGCATGTTCAAATTCATCCATAGTAAAGCATGCATTAAAATCAAAGGCGTCTGGTGAAGAGAAGTCGAGGGGGATCGACTCCATTTCAAGTTTATGGCGGCGGAAATTATTGTCTAACCTCTCATTACTGCTGACATGGGCAAGATGTTGACCCAAGAGGTTCGATATCTCAAGGGGATCGTGAACAGTACGGCCACCGTGTACCAAAGCATGGCGCGGAGGGGCAATGTGAAGGCTATTAATATTCCTGAATTTATGCCAAACGCGTGATATCGGGGTAGACGGGGAAATGGTGGAGACATAAGTTTTCCAGGATTCGGATCTACTACGGATGACTTCTCGACGGAATTTAGCTGATAGTCGATTGTAGTGAGGTTTGATGGCACATATATCCATCAATAACGAGATGGAATGGCATAGAAGGTCATCACGTAAAGGTAAGCGTGAACATAAAGAATTGTAACGTTTATTGAGACTATCGAGGCGGCGGCCTAATGCATGTTTACTTTTAGCAAGAGTGGATAAGGTGCTGTCCCACCAGGGGACTCGACGACGTAGGGGGGAAGAAGTCGTCTGGGGTATAGACTTAGTAGCTGCATTAGTAAAAAAATTAACGAGGCATGAATGCGTTTCATCAGGATTCCGGAAGGGATTAAAAGGCGGGATTTGTCTGGTGTGGAGGACATATGCGTCCCAGTCAGCTTTGTGAAAGTTATAGCGAGGGAGCGAAGGACATGGACGGAATTGCAAGTAAGACAGGATGATAGGAAAGTGATCGCTTGAGAACGTATCAACACAGACCCGCCACTCGAACTTATCAACAATTGCTGTAGAGCACAGGGTGACATCAACAAAGGAATAAGTATGATAGGAAGCAGAAAAGTAAGTGTGTGAGTCGGCCTCATTAAGGCAGCAAAGGTCACGGTTCAGAAGCAAATGTTCAATCTGCAAACCGGCTGTATCAGGATTGGAGGAAGTAGGGTCCCATATAGGGCTATGGGCATTAAAGTCACCCAACAGTAAGATGGGAGAGGGTAGTGTAGAGACAAACTGAGAAAGCAAGGAAAGGTTATAATTGTAAGCAGGTTGGTTATAGATATTGCAAATGGTAACAGAGTCACCATCGGGGATATGAAGAGTAAGGATAGAGTGCTGTAGGAAACTTGTACGAATGGGAAATAAGTCAAAAGTTACTTGATGATGGACATAAATTGCTGTGCCATATTCTCCATCAGGGGATAGAGAACAGCACGCAAGGTGGTAGTTGGTGATGGATTTATCATAATTTCCAATGTGTTGTAAACAAATACACATTGGATTATAGACACGGAGTAAACGCTGGATCTCACCTAGATGGCCTCTAGATGAGAGACCATTACAATTCCATTGTAGTATATAGGAATTGAACAGGTTAAGTGAGAGACGTCAGGTTACGTAAATTAACAGCACTGTTCGGCTGTCAGAGATGAAGAGGAACGGGTTTGGGGGGAGGGTCATGAGAAGGCAGGGAGTTTCGACGTGGACGGTGGGGGGACACATTAGAGGACAGGTCATGGAGGATAGTAGCTATCTTGGAGTGTGAAAGATCTGAACGTGACTTTAAGTGAAAAGCGCATAAGCACGAAGAGTTATGAGAGGCGGTGTTATCAGGGGTTGGTGAACGTCGGTCACGGAGAAAGGAGCGTATCAACGCAGCAACAGTGGATTTAGTGCGGGTAGGCGTCCGGCGATACTCACGCACAAAACAGTCATGACAGCCGCAGTGGGGTGCATGGGAGCCCGAAGCGGTAGCATTGATAGGTGCGTGAGGTCGAGGTCGAGGACGAGTAGGCGGGGGGAACGCAGGCGTAGAGGGGGTGTGGAATGAGGGAGGCTGGGACGGAGAACCCATATCAGAGCGGAAGATGCGAGAGCGAGGAGGGACACGTTGAGGTTTGGGAGGCATAGATCGGGCTGTGAGGGTCTTACATTTTACGGAGGGAGATTGACGATCTGAGGAGGGAGAATGTAGAGCATCAGATCGGCGTTTACTGGTGGAGGGGGTAGAATCCATGACATCGTCAACATCGGTAGAGGGAGACGGGGCAAGAGGCAAGGATTGAAGATCAGTTACGGGTGAAGGGGCACGGATGCTTTTGGGGAGGGGTATTCAGTGCATGAAACCAGTTGGAGAGGGGAACAGTGGCTGGACTAGGAAGGGGCGAATCCAACACAGCATCACTGTCCTCACGTCGTCGACTACCGGGAGAAACGTCAGTTGTAGGTGCACGAAGTCTAGCACTGTAAGTCATATTTCTAGAGGGATCTTTAACATCTCTTACTCTCAGTTCTTGCTTAGCTTCCCTGACAGACATGCCTGACCGACTAATGAGAAGCTTTAACTCAGCATTGTACATGTAGAACACACATTGCTTTGAGCGAGCATGGTGTTCAAGGCCACAGTAAACACACTTTGGAGTGCCACAATTCCAACGGGTAGCATGTTTAACGGAGCTACAGAAGGCACACACCCGAACCTTCTTACACCTACCAGCTGAGTGACCAAAGGTGGAACAGTTTGTACATTGTAACGGTTTGGGGACATAAGGTCGTACTTCACGCCTTTGTCCTTCGATCCTGACGTCTCGTGGGAGGGAACGTCCACTAAACTTAATGCGAGCTATGAGGAGAGGATGAGAAGGAGTTGATTTGTTTGGGATACTATACAAATCAACGTCGTGCACATTTGGATAACGCAAGCGCAATGACGACAGGAGGGTCGACTTATCAGGAAGTCCGTCATGGTCATAAGTTGAGGGTAGAACAACAGTACCGAGGATGTAGTTGAGGTCGTTATGTTTCGTGACAGTAACAGGGATATCGTCCAAGGTAGTAAGAGATAGGTATGTCTCAGATTGGGCACGAGTAGTGGTTTCTACAATCCAATCATTATTACCAGTCTCACGGAACGACAAGTCCGAAGATGCATGCGCCGAGAGGAGGAGGTTCTCTAACTTAGCCCCCGAGATGTAGGAAGCCGGTCGTAAGACGAGGAAACGCGGCCAGTCATCATCGCCAAAAAGTGAATCGAAGTGCCGGAGGGTGGCATTGGGAACAAACTGACGCCGAGGTTTCCGCCGATGTTGGGGGCCGGAATGAGGCATGTGAGGCTCCAGAGTTGCAACGAGTGAGGTGGAGGTAGTGGCTGAACTAACAATCGGCTGAAATGGTGGAGAAACAGTGTCGATGGGAGGTGAAGGGTCACCAACACTGGTGTCACTCTGCAGGTGGTCAGTGGAAACTGTAAGTCGGTTAACGGGTAGTGCGGAGGAGCAGGGCGTGTCAAGAGAACCCGGCACGCCAAGGTCTATGGTTTGAACAGGAGACTCAACACAAGGAGGGTCTCTCTTATCTTGGGAGAGGGGAGGGACATTTAAATCATGAGCGGCAGGTGTAGTTGGGCTCTGTGGAGAGTCGATGTGAACAGGGGCCATTGTAGGGTCCACAGATGGAGGACGGGAATCCTTAGTCGTAGAAGCAGGTAATTTAGTATCAGAGCGTGAGAGAGCATCAGACTCGGAACAACTCGGAGGGGAGGTGTCCAAGGTGGTAGACTCAGAGGGCAGAGGAAGGTCAGATGGAGAGTCCAGGGGAATGCAAAGGTCAAGTACCGGGGGCGCCAAAGCTGGATCCAGGGGAGGAGGTTTGCATGGCTGATCCATGATGACCCTAGTTGTTTTTACTATTCTATTTTCATTTTATCGGAAAACAAAAAAGAAAGAAAAACATAACCGAGGGGAAAAAAAAAGAAAGAAAAAGAAAAAGAAAATAGGAAACAAAACAATCAATAAAGAACATACCAGAAGGGCCAACAGAGAACCCTCCGTCGTGAGTCAGGGATCCCCAGCCTCTATACCGGTGGCGCAAACAGGGGCAGGTCTCCAGGGGGCTCATCCTCATACCCTACCCCCCTAGACTAGGGGGGATAGCACCAAAACGCACAGAGAGGCCAAGCTTAGGCAAAACCGCTATACTGGGACCGAGGGCAAAGTTAATTGCAATCATCCCCAATCTGTGCGTAATGGAGGGCAGCCGGACAGAAGCCAGGAAACCCACCAGGAAGGGAAAACGGACCCCTGGAACCGAGACCGGTCCCCACTGATGGGCGACCCCAGGGGCATCAACGCGGGCAACCACGTCGCCGCTCCCGGGACCAGCCCCCTCGGACGGTGAGCTAGACCGCCACGGCCCCTGTAAACGGAGAGGAGCCAGGACTCCAGACTCAGCAAGGGAAGGCTCTCGAGCCTAGCTGGCACAATTTAGTTAAAATAGGGAGGAAATCCTCCGCAAAATTAAAACCAAAAATGGGAACATGAAAAACGTCGTCACCGGGAGGTTCCGCTTACCCCAATGACGACGGGGGGGGGGCACTTTGTCCACGACGCCGATTGAATCCCTGCCCTAAAGAGAGTGACACCAACGACCCCGCTTCAAGCCCCGCCACCACGACAAGGTGGCTCCCCATTGGCGGGGTTGGTGGTGGTGAACGTTGAAATCTCCTAAGATGGAGATTTCTGCTAAAGGAGAGATGGATAGAATGTGTTCCACTTTAGAAGTAGGATAGTCGAAGAATTTTGGATAGTCAGTAGAATTAGGGGAGAGATATACAGCACAAAAATATTTAAGTCTGAGAGTGACAAGAAAGCTTTAGCCAGAGAGTTGAGAATTCTGAAGAATCTAAATTGGGAACACGAGAGACAGCAAGATTGTTGCGTACATAGACGCAACATCCACCTTTGGCTCGAAACTGAGGATAGAGATAGTAGGCCGTAGCTCGATTGGTAGAGCGTTCGCCTGCTAAGAGAAGATCAAGGTTGGCAGAGGAGAGGTGGTGTTCCACAGAGTGGAAGTTAGAGGAGAGGCCACAAATGTTGCAGAAGTTAATAGAAAGAGTAGAAGGTAGTGGTCCAGAGCATTTTGTGGAATCGTTGTCAGTGGACAGTCGGATGGGGGCATTTCTGGTCCCCCCCCCTGGGGACTCCGATGCGGATTGTATATTTGTCATCAGTTTTTTGGTAGAAAGAAAGTGAGACATGTAAAGTGTTTGTAGTACAGTGTGTTGATAGTAGGAGAAAGTGTTTTGAAGGGCAGGCTGGGGTTGCCCTTAGTATTAATGAGGCACAGAGAGGATCAGCTAGGGAGGCCAGGTGGTGAGACAGGAGTTCCAGCTGTCCTTATCAACCACCTAGCACTCCCCGGGAGTACCGCCCTGTTCGGCTGGTGCCTACAGCCTCCTCCTAACAATTCTGAAGGTGGGATTCCCAGTCCCAACCTTCAGGAGCTGACTGCGCCACAAAGTGACGGGCGGTGGGGTCGCCACATCCCTACGCCGACTGCACCTCATTTGAAGCCTTATTTCACATGGCTCGACTACATCATTCCCCTCTGTGAATGGGCCTATTGAGAACGTTCATTTAGCCATTTAACTCTTTGAGGATCATGACGCATTATTAAAGTTTATTCTGGCTTTTTACTAGACGATTTTACACAGCTTATGAAGAATCTGTGGGGAATTAAAAGGGAGCAGACTATTTCAACTATAATAATAATAATAATAATAATAAACCCCTGACTTCCCCATACCCTTCCTAATCTGAATAAAATCTCTACTATTAGCCAGACTAAAGTGTTAAAATGCGTCATAATCCTCAAGGGGTTATTTACGAGTTGTCCTTCACAGTACTCAAATAGAATAGTCTGGCGGTAGCTAGAAAACATATTTCTTTAACTCCTTCCTTACTGAGGATGTATTTAGTGTTATTCCACCTATATTTAAACGATGTTATGCAGTTTAGGAGAAAATTGTGGTATTTAACCCTCCAGCCCCGGGGGCTATAGCTTACGACTGTACTGCTGTACCGGGGGTTTTGAGGATTTTTTACCTATGTTAACTACTCTGTAAATGAATGAATATTGCATGTAATGTTGTGAATAAAAAAAAATAATGTTCCACAAACCTTCCTCTGTCGAATGGCGTTGAGTAGAGGTCTCTAGCCCCTCTGGTTGCATAATGGTGAGCGCGGGAAGACGAGTGCTTTTTTATGCGGGAATTTCCTCACGCGTCCGAAAGCGTCGGCCCGCCCTGGCTACGACGCACCTAGCCGCTCGCCGCGCCAAAGTATTTATCTCCCTTAGACGATTTTAGTGTTTGATATTGAGAATGTGATGTTTATTTGATATTTTCTAGTTATTTTGAGGCCAATTATATAAAATATGTTTATTAGGGTATCAATTTCACTGATATTGGTAATTTTCACTCGATACCGTACATTTTATTAGTAATTGAGGTATGTTATTGTTGTATTAGGCACTGATTATTCGTTATCACAGGTGTTTATTATACTTTGGCCATCAAATATTAGGTCTTGTGTCACTTTCACTTTGACAAATATGCTTTAGAGAGTGTCACTGTCACTGATAATGCTCATTTTCACTCGATACCGTACATTTTATTAGTAATTGAGGTAGGTTATTGTTGTATTAGGCACTGATTATTCGTTATCACAGGTGTTTATTATACTTTGGCCATCAAATCTTAGGTCTTGTGTCACTTTCACTTTGACAAATATGCTTTAGAGAGTGTCACTGTCACTGATAATGCTCATTTTCACTCGATACCGTACATTTTATTAGTAATTGAGGTAGGTTATTGTTGTATTAGGCACTGATTATTCATTATCACAGGTGTTTATTATACTTTGGCCATCAAATCTTAGGTCTTGTGTCACTTTCACTTAGTTATATGATTTGTAAACGTTTTATATACAATTTATTGTGTCTTTTTTCACTGATTGATATATTTCTATAGGTTCTAATCATATGAATGTCACTTGGTATATACATATGTGTCACTTTCACATATTATTATGGTGGAATTGTATTTGTATCAATTTTCTCATAATACTTGACTTTTTTATTATAATACATTGGTTTTCTTCCACTTTTTGCCTATATATAATTATAGTGTACATATTGTCATTTTATTTGGCAATTTCAGTATGATTATTAGAACTCCTGCTTGGTGTGGTAAGCAGCGAAGCACCCTACAGCACAGAGTGCCACCTTGCACTCCACACACTCCGTGGTTGACTTTTTACCTGGGTGCGGCCTCACCCTGCTGTGGTAGCAGACATGGCACCGCTTCTGATTTGTTCTTCCTGCTGCATTCTGAGGAAAGAAACCAAGCTGGTGCCTAAGCAGGTATGGAGCAGACTGCAAGCGGTCGATAACGGCGGGCCCAGGATGTGCCACTGCCCTCTGTGGCGTAGCATACTTCTCCAGGAGCCCCGTCAACACCTGCTTTTGGAACCTCCGCAGGCTATTGAACTTCAGGGGTGGGTTCTCATTCCGAAGCCTGTATATATTATAGGCATTCAGAATTGACATGTCCACCATATGCAGAAAGAACTTTTTGTACCATCTGCACGAGGTACGCAGGCAGTCAATGAAGCCTATCTGCATGTCGGACTTGTCCACCAGCCTCATGTTGACGTTGTAGTCCAGGACAGTATCGGGCTTGGTCACCCTGGCCTGGGTGCGGCGATCCACCTTGCCAGTCTCCACCATTTCCCCCTTGTGGATGGTGGTCAGGAGGTTGACCTTCCGCTGGTCGTGCCAGTGGATAGCCAGAATGGGCCCCGACTTCTTCCTGAAGACATCACCTTTTTTGGTCTTTGCAGGGAAAGTTGGCATGCCCTTCCTTTTCCCTCGTACTGTGCCTACAGTCCCCGTCTTGCGCTCATGCAGGTACTGTGAGAGAGTGGGGGACGTGTAATAGTTGTCCGTGTAGAGGACGTGATTCTTATGGAAGTAGCGGTCCATCATGGCTTGCACCACTGCTCCGCCAAAGCCAATGAGGGGGTCCACAAGCACGTCCCCTTCCTTCCCGCTGTAGACCAGGAAGTCCAGGACATAGCCAGTTTGGCAGTCGCACAGCACAAAGAATTTTATGCCAAAGCGATGTCTTTTGGAGGGGATGTACTGCCGGAAGCTGAGTTTTCCCCGGAACAGCACAAGAGACTCGTCAATGACGACCTTGCGGAAGGGCTTGAAGTAGGAGGTGAAGCGGTCTCGCATCATCTCATACAACGTCCTAATCTTCCACAGCTTGTCTGGGCGGTGGACGTCGGTGTTGGTGACAAGATGGAGCGCTGCGAGGATATCAAGGTACCGGTCGCGAGCCATATATTTCCCGAAGGCAGGGGTTGAAATCAGATCATTGGTGATCCAATAGTCAGGCAACCTATGCTTCCTGACATGAGGCATTAGCATGGTGAGTGCCAGGAACACCATGAATTCTTTATGAGTCACTGGGGTCCACTTCCTCATATGGCCCTTGGTCACCTTGCCCAAAAAGTGTACCTGGAATTGGTGCTGCTTGTTTGTCTCTTTGACAACATAGCCTACCACCTCCTCATCAAAGAATGCCTCAAATAGTTCGTGTGGTGGAGCATTGGGGCCTGCAGGAAAATTGGGGGTAATGCCTGAACCCTCCAGTGCCTCATCAAAAGCTGGCACATCAGGGTTGTATACATCCCCATCAACTATGTCTTGCCACTGAAAAACGTAGAATGGGTCTTGTCTACGCTGACGAGGAGCTCCAACTGGTAGCCCAGTACGCCCACGGCCAACTCGGGAGGCGCGCGCCCTAGGGCGGCGGCGAGGGCGTCGGTCAGGGCGGCGGCCAGGGCGGCGGGCAGAAAGACGGGCAGCACGAAGCCGGGCCAAGCGGGTGGGTCGAGGGTCGTCGATGTCCATATAGTCATCGTCATCGTCAGAGTGGTCATCTTGCCCTGACGGTGGACCTATGTAATCATGGCCAGAGTCTTCAGAGCGGTGCCCTTCATCATCAGTGGCCCCCACATAATCTGGCGGGGAACCAGTGATGCGTGGGCGGCGTGCGGGTGGGCGAGGTGGGGAAGGAGTGACAGGTGAGGCTGTGTCCTCCCGAGGTCCCGGGCTCCTTGGCCTGCGACGAGTCACAGAAAGCAATGATTCACTTTCACTAGGCCCAGGTATTGGTGATGCGAGCTCAAATACTTCTGCAGGAAGACATGTTGAAGGCGGGAGAGGTGGGGAGGACCGTGGGGAAAGTTGCGGGGACGTATGGCTGGGGCCGGCAGGGGTGGACGCCGCCGCGGGAGCCTCGAACAAAACTCTCTTACTTTTCTTCATTTTCTTAGTATATTTTCTACCTTTCCCCTTTTCGGCAGCAGTATGTCTCCTGTCGGGGGACCTAGGAGGCAAATAGGCCGAAAGTGGGGGGTCCTCAACCCTTGGCAATGGTGGGGGTGGTGGGGAAGAATGCGGGGCATCCGGGTCATCTTGGGTGGCGTGGGTAGATAAGGGAGACAATGGCGGTCGAGAAGGGTCACCACGCTGACCCTCACTCACAGCCTCATCCTCACCAAGTATTTTAGCTTGTTCCCTAGCTGCCGCGGCCGCCTTTTCAAGTATTTTTAACTTGTAGAAATGGAGCTTGAAAGGCGATTTACCTGGGGAAGGGCTTGGAGTCGTGTCACTTATGCGAAATTTGGTGAGTGACCTTGAACTCTCCCACTCACTCACTCTCGCAAGTTCACTTTCTTTAGGTAAACCAGCTCCCTCAACAACTGGTACATCACCTTCATCACTCTCATCACTCTCAAATTCTTTCGCAAATCCCCGGAATTGTTCTTTATCACTCTCATGGCCATAATCACTCGATTTATAATTACTCGAGTGGTCACTCACTTCTTCATCAATCTTATGCTTGGCATCAGCTTTCTCATAAAGTCTCAAAGTCGTCTCAATACCTCCGGGAGATAACACATTTAGGCGATGGCGTCGGGGTAAGGCACGACGCACTATCAAGGGCGTCGTAGGAAGCACGATGTCGGACACGGTGTTACGACCGGGCACTCAGGTACACTAGGGCTCTTACACAGGACTCGACTATGGCTCGTTGCCACAACGGAAAACACACGATCCCAACCCCAGAGTACTGCCAGCCGAACAAAAAACGCCACTACCCTCCAGAGTTCTATCTGCTATAACGGGGTATATAAGAACTCGGTACTAGCGTTTCACACAACAGACTAATAACAAGACGGGAGTTATCTAGTCTGGTCAACAATCAAACAAAGAAGAAAGTACTACAACACTAAAGAATAGTGTTGGCCGAAGCCGAAGTAATCCACCCTTGAACTAAGAACTTAAGAAGTCCTCCACCCTCTACTTCGGATCGGCACTATTACGTTACGTTAAACAATAGTCCTCGAGCATCAAGCAAGGAATCTTCTGATAAGTTAGATGCTTCTCGAATACTCATAAGAAGTAAGTATCGGATTTTGAACAGCAATTTAATGAATAACTCACTGGTAATTAAAGGCTTTAAATTGACATAAGAAGAATTATAAGAATAAGCAATAGGATATGGCAAACATTAAGAAGAAGTACTCCGACAATGCACTGGCAATAGCCTACTAAGATTGTGCTCGTGGGCCACTAATCTCTGAAGTAGCTAAGCGTGCCACACATGAAATCAATAGTGCTTAAACAATAATATACATAAGGAGAAGCTTCAATACTATGCTGTATCTGCTGGTCGAGCAAAGTCTAGCTGGGATATCTAAGGTTAAGAGACAATGGCTGAGCAAGCGGCTCGTAGCCTAGCGAGGTCCTTAAGACTGTGCGGCCAAATTACGGTAATTGACGGGATGCTCTCTTGAGAGATCCAGATCACTAGTATCTGGTTCTCTCCTGGCGATCCTCTCAAAGTCAAGCAAATGAGATAGCACAGTGTTGGGTGGCACAGGCAAAAGCCCTCACTCGCAACACAGTGCTAAACTCCCACGGTACACAGTCAGAAAGACCACCTAGGCGTTCCACGTCTCCGTTGCAATTGTACTGGTTCAACCGCAACCTAGTACTCATAGGAAATCACAACTCAGACACCCTATCCCAGTCTAGCATTGCCTAAACCAGCAGAAAACAGGAACATGAATAATCGCACACAGGGAAATGCATATACGAGTGCAACAAACATCAATCAATCCTATTCTAGTTAACCCTTCCAAAAATAGGCTATCTAACAGGCACTTATCTCGTGAGAACTCAAGCGATAATACTTTGGCTGACTAAATCTGCACCAAAGGGGTCATTGGTTAAAAAGGGACGAGAAGAGAAGAAAATAGGCTGTTCAGAGAGTAGAGAAAGTTCACATCAGTCGGAAGAATATCGATAGTTGCAAGGGATATGAGAGGTCGCTTTGCCTGATGAGTTCTGATCTAAAAATGGCGAGACCTCCCTTTTTATACTCGGCCCCGTAGCGAGCATAACGGCAATCATGACGTCACATTCTCTCTCTCAATCTGGGATCGACAAAGGATTCCCACGCTCTTGATGAGGGGGGAGGGAGGGGGGAAGGAGGGAGGAGGGAGTGAGGCCTACACACCTCGTGGCGCGCACACTGTCCTCCGTTACATAACTCGCTCTCTCTCATCACATCATTACATATAAGTCCCACACACAATACTTATAACTAATGATATAAAATAGAACTCGTTGACTCAGAAGAAAACAAAATACATAATGATAATACTTATAGTACAACGGTTCACATAAACTGAGTTAGGAAACTCTACACAGACTACAGCCAAAGTTCCTGCCCTGACGATCCTAGCGAGAGTGGGGCCTGACTGGGCGTTCTGTACAGCATGCTCATACTCGACATGCGTCACACCTCCCCCAAGATTTTACTTGCTCAACCCTGAGCTAAAATCTGATATACAGAACCCCATCAAACCCCCCACACCCAGCGACCGCATGGCACTAAAACAACGCTGAGTTTATCACTAAAACACATCTTATAAAAAAAAATTCACATTTCATAACTCCTCCCAACAATAGTAAAAGACATAATATCATGCTCCCAGAGCGAGCTTACAGCAGCTCAGCCGTTTGATAGTTCGTGGACTACTCAAACCTTATAGGCTATGACAAACTTATACAATTATCTTCATCAAAAAGAAAGAGTTTTTATATGATTTTTATATTTTAATATGTTTTTTTCCGGCTGCACTATAAGGGCAGCCTATTTTTCTTCTATACCAAACGCTCAACTCCTGCTTTACGACCCAATACGCTGGGCTACAACCGCGAGCCAACAAGCACCAAGCGCAAAATACTACTCAAACCAAAGCAGGAGGCTACCCGTGTGTCAATTTACCCAGGATCATATACCCCTGAACGACCACATGCAACCTCGTTGTCACAACCGGCAATATGGCTTATGTCCAGGTTATATACCAATAACCTTAGTGACCACCTGGTCAGCCTCATATTCCGATTGTGAAACTGGTCCAAGATCTCGAGAGGGTAATGATCTGGGTAAACTACACCGACCGGACCATAGGCTGGAACATAGATCTCGAAATGCCCCAGCGCATCATTGTCCTTTTCACTTTCATTCATCAGGCTCTGACACGTTGCTGGTGCATTCTTAAGTCCGTCAGGCACAACATTGCACTGGTAGGTACTCCCGTCCACAACAAAACCACATACCTCTTTAGCACGCTCGGACAAAGTTACAAGCAACGACCACTCACGACATTCCTTATCCCTCAGATCCTTCGTCCACACGTAATCCAGCTCTGCTTGCACCATAGGCTGTCGAGCAGGATTTATACGGCAGGGAATTAAACTGAGCCTTGCACTATCTCCAGCCTGCATGTCGGATTCTACCCCGTACCTCAGGCCTGGAGAAGCAACAAACATGCGAAAGTACTGCCATAGCCTAGTAAATAACTGCCTTGCACTGTCTCCACGAACAACATGCCTAGTGCCCTCCCACAACCCAGCCGAGACCGCAGCTTCTAACCTGTAGTCTCCCTCCTTCTCCACCTTCGTCCCTAGAACAGCCAGGTCATGAGAGGGACAATCAGTACCACCCGTGCAGTCACTCCCACAGTTCATTATTGCTAAGGCTTCCCCGCCGATACCGTACATGCGCACCCCCGCATTCCTTGTGACGACATCTGCCTGCGCAGCATCACCGCTTTCAGCGACATGGCCAGATACAGTCGGTCTATGGTAGGGCTGTTGCATTAGACTAGAGCAGCATTGGGAGGCTATGCGACGACCGGGCACTGCGATACCACAGCCGACCTTACCAATCTGCTCAATGTCCTCTTTTTGACCACCACCCTTGGCAGCCATGGGTCGACCCTGACCTGGCAACCATGCCAAGGCCTCGTCGCCCACCTTAAACCACCGAAACAACGAGGCTAACGGTCTTTTAACAGTCACATGACCTGCCTGCGGAACATCTTGCACCGCCCGAGTTGTGAGACTCAGGGGCTCGGCACGACCAGTGGGGTATGAACCGAGCTGGTGCTGGAGTGCTGCACACTGCTGCTCAGACAGGTGCTCTAGCGCTTCCACAGCCACCAGACTCGTGTCCCCCGCCCACTGCTTCGCCGAGACATGACAATCCCTACTCTCCTCCACCTGTGCCCTACTGCCCCCCTCTCCTTCTCCACCTTGGCCGCGGCAGACCAACGCAGGGACAGTAGGCTGCTCAGGTGGTTGCCTCACAAACTCCTCCAACAGGTTCACATGACATGCTTCCCCGTCCTCGTGTTTAATCTCGACAGCACCATTACCACACTTCTGAACTTCCGGATCCTCCAACTGCAGTTTACAAATATCTGAGGGAACCAACCTGTCTAGATGCTTCCGAAGCAACCCAAATCCTTCCCCAATATCAAACTGAGCAATCCTTTTTTCTCTCTGTGTGTAACGTTGCTGCCTCTGAGTCTCTTCCGGCCCTACCTCCTCACTAGCTGTGACAGGTCCTGGGGCCTCTCCAGACTCTAACATAGGTGCTAATACTGAATCAACCAGGAGAGCCGCCGAGTCAAAACTCTTAAAACCAACTCCAGCTTTAGCCTCCTCCTGTTGATCGTTCCTCTGCTGGTCGGAAGACGGAGGACTAGGCTGTGACACTTTAGCTGTCCGAGCCCGGGTGACAGCACACGCCATGGGTTGTGCCTGGCACCGCTCGACACACTCTTGCTCTTCCCTACTCACGTCGGCCGTCCTCTCGGCAACGACTAAGGGTAGAACCTCAGAAGCGGGCATTGCAAAGTCGTTGCCGAGAAGAAGGTCGACGCCCTCCACTGGCAGTTTCTCCACAATCCCGACATCCAATTCACGTGTCACACCATCCACCTCCAACTCCAACCGCACCAGCGGGTATGACCGAGTTGCATTAATACCCTGCACCACTACCACCCGAGCCGCATTTATAGGGTAGCCAGTCAAGTTATTCATCAGAGTCTGGGAAGCACCCGTATCACGCAAGACCTCTACTCCATGCTTGCGCCCCGCCCACATCACGCAACCCCGTCCTCTATGGTCGCAAAAAACATCCTGAGCAGGGTTCGAGCCTCCCAGGTGCTTCTGCATTGGCTGTGCCTCAGCCTCTGACGAACTGCCCCGGGCAAACTCAGAAAACTTCGGAGACACACCAATGTTGCAGGCCAAAGACACAGCTGCTGTAGGTGGTTTGCTAGGACAGACTCTTGCAAAGTGCCCCTTTTCATGACAATGATAACACTCCAACTCCCCTCTGGGCTTCCCTTGGTACTGGGAAGGGCCCGGCCCCTTCTTAAATGGGACGGTGCTAGTCTTGTGGTCAGTCTTGGTATCATAGCTCTTGTACTTGTTTGCATAATGTATATCACTAACTCGGGGGGGTGGGGCATCACGCCCCTTGTTACCTGCCTCACTACGCTGGGCAGACCCGCACCCACGAATTAGTGATAGCCGGAGGTCAGCCATCTCAGCTGCCTCCTGTAGAGTTTTAGGGTTCTTTTCTTTAATAGTTAAAGTCATATCTGCACCAGTACACTTATAAAACTGCTCGAGCAGAAACAGCTCAGTCAACTGTTCGGCCGTCTCAGCTTTCTCAGAACGTGTCCAGTTAGCAAGTGCATCTTTTAAGTCCCGGGCATGTTCAAGAAAGGTCGCCTCCCTAGTCTTCGTAACACCCCGAAACTTCAATCGATATGTTTCTGGTTGCAACTCGTATGCCCGTAGGACAGCTCTCTTCAATACTGGGTAGTCAATGCAAGACTCTAAAGGCAGTGCATCATAAGCCTTCAGACCCTTACCCGTAAGTCTTGAGGAGACCAGAGCTGCCCACTTCTCTTCAGGCCAATTATGCTCCCTACACTTCTTCTCAAAACGATTAAAAAATTCTGTGACTTCAGTTTCACTAAATGCCGGCACCAATTTGACTAAGTGAGACAAGGACTGTTCTCTTACTTGGCCCTCCCGGCCCATCCGAATCCCTGTCGACTCTGCACGAGTCTTATCTAAATCTATTTGAGCACAATATTTCTCTGAGTCGTACCTAAGCTCAGCCTCGTGCCTCCTAATCTCAGCCTCAATCTCCTTCTCCTGCTTCCTAGACTCAGCCTCAATCTCCTTCTCATGCCTCCTAGACTCATTCTCCATCTCCTTCTCATGCCTCCTAGACTCAATCTCCTGCTTCCTAGTCTCATTCTCCATTTTAGCAAGCTCGAGTTTAAATATCATCTCAGGAGACAGGCCGGAAGAGGGAGCTGCCACTACTGAAGGAGGGGGGGCAAGAACTGGGGAACCACCATACGCACCGCCCGAGGGCACTCCAATCTTCCAATGCTCATCCCTCTGTGGGAGAGTGCTAACCTCCGGCAACTGAGTGGACGGCACTGTGGGAGTCGAGTGAGAGGGGATCTGGGGAGGAACCCCCCCAAACGCCCTCTCCTCCGAAACCCCATGTCGCCCACGCAACACCCAGGAAATCAGCTCCCCCTTGGACATCCCTCCTACATTGGATAGACCCAAAACCTTGGCTATCAGGTGCAAGCCATAAACATTCACCCCAGTCAGCCTCTCCTCCGTCACATGGTACTGCTTACTCACAAAAAGTCTAGCATCCTCCTCACTAGTTACTAACGGCACCTCCTCACTTAGCATCTCTCGCTCCTCGTCAGTACTAGGGCCCGACATACTGAAGTTCACCAAAAAATTCTCGAGACAAAAGTGTTAAACTCCCTTATGCAAGCACTAATTACTAAATTAACTGGAGTCTCTTAAATGCTCTCCTAATTGCCTTACAAAAAAAAATATTCTTCAATATGTACGCTAAAGTACGAACAAACAAATGTTGTACAACTCTGCAAAAAATTATACTGTTCACAAAATCCTAAGCAAGGTCGCCATTTGTTACGACCGGGCACTCAGGTACACTAGGGCTCTTACACAGGACTCGACTATGGCTCGTTGCCACAACGGAAAACACACGATCCCAACCCCAGAGTACTGCCAGCCGAACAAAAAACGCCACTACCCTCCAGAGTTCTATCTGCTATAACGGGGTATATAAGAACTCGGTACTAGCGTTTCACACAACAGACTAATAACAAGACGGGAGTTATCTAGTCTGGTCAACAATCAAACAAAGAAGAAAGTACTACAACACTAAAGAATAGTGTTGGCCGAAGCCGAAGTAATCCACCCTTGAACTAAGAACTTAAGAAGTCCTCCACCCTCTACTTCGGATCGGCACTATTACGTTACGTTAAACAATAGTCCTCGAGCATCAAGCAAGGAATCTTCTGATAAGTTAGATGCTTCTCGAATACTCATAAGAAGTAAGTATCGGATTTTGAACAGCAATTTAATGAATAACTCACTGGTAATTAAAGGCTTTAAATTGACATAAGAAGAATTATAAGAATAA
Source organism: Lithodes maja (assembly GCA_037953745.1). Classification (NCBI taxonomy): domain Eukaryota; kingdom Metazoa; phylum Arthropoda; class Malacostraca; order Decapoda; family Lithodidae; genus Lithodes; species Lithodes maja. The sequence goes on along the minus strand of JBAKBP010002548.1, from coordinate 127,830 downwards.
GCAATAGGATATGGCAAACATTAAGAAGAAGTACTCCGACAATGCACTGGCAATAGCCTACTAAGATTGTGCTCGTGGGCCACTAATCTCTGAAGTAGCTAAGCGTGCCACACATGAAATCAATAGTGCTTAAACAATAATATACATAAGGAGAAGCTTCAATACTATGCTGTATCTGCTGGTCGAGCAAAGTCTAGCTGGGATATCTAAGGTTAAGAGACAATGGCTGAGCAAGCGGCTCGTAGCCTAGCGAGGTCCTTAAGACTGTGCGGCCAAATTACGGTAATTGACGGGATGCTCTCTTGAGAGATCCAGATCACTAGTATCTGGTTCTCTCCTGGCGATCCTCTCAAAGTCAAGCAAATGAGATAGCACAGTGTTGGGTGGCACAGGCAAAAGCCCTCACTCGCAACACAGTGCTAAACTCCCACGGTACACAGTCAGAAAGACCACCTAGGCGTTCCACGTCTCCGTTGCAATTGTACTGGTTCAACCGCAACCTAGTACTCATAGGAAATCACAACTCAGACACCCTATCCCAGTCTAGCATTGCCTAAACCAGCAGAAAACAGGAACATGAATAATCGCACACAGGGAAATGCATATACGAGTGCAACAAACATCAATCAATCCTATTCTAGTTAACCCTTCCAAAAATAGGCTATCTAACAGGCACTTATCTCGTGAGAACTCAAGCGATAATACTTTGGCTGACTAAATCTGCACCAAAGGGGTCATTGGTTAAAAAGGGACGAGAAGAGAAGAAAATAGGCTGTTCAGAGAGTAGAGAAAGTTCACATCAGTCGGAAGAATATCGATAGTTGCAAGGGATATGAGAGGTCGCTTTGCCTGATGAGTTCTGATCTAAAAATGGCGAGACCTCCCTTTTTATACTCGGCCCCGTAGCGAGCATAACGGCAATCATGACGTCACATTCTCTCTCTCAATCTGGGATCGACAAAGGATTCCCACGCTCTTGATGAGGGGGGAGGGAGGGGGGAAGGAGGGAGGAGGGAGTGAGGCCTACACACCTCGTGGCGCGCACACTGTCCTCCGTTACATAACTCGCTCTCTCTCATCACATCATTACATATAAGTCCCACACACAATACTTATAACTAATGATATAAAATAGAACTCGTTGACTCAGAAGAAAACAAAATACATAATGATAATACTTATAGTACAACGGTTCACATAAACTGAGTTAGGAAACTCTACACAGACTACAGCCAAAGTTCCTGCCCTGACGATCCTAGCGAGAGTGGGGCCTGACTGGGCGTTCTGTACAGCATGCTCATACTCGACATGCGTCACAACGGCGGAATCACTATTTGGTGTACTGTCCATGATGGCGTCGCGCTAGATACTGTTGTTGTGGCGTTGTTGACGCCGGGTGGCGCCACCTACCGCCCCATCATCACAAAATGTGCGCGCGGCTTTCGAAAATCAAGCACGAAAGCAAGGGGCGTACATGAGGCCATCCGGGTTGCGCGGGCCGAGTATGTTATGGGCGTATATGAGGTCATCCGGGTTGGAGGGGTTAAGGCCGGAGGACCCGAGGGTAGTACAGCCGGCGAACCCTTGTCTGCTAACTGGGTCGTTCCGAACGTGTCACCAGGCATGGCCATTAAACACTTGGGCACGGATGGTGGCTCGCAAAGGCATCACTTGGCAGTGGCTCCGGCGACCTCGCTTACGTCAGCCGACAACGGCGAATTTTGTTTCTTTAGAGGTGGAGTCACTGGTCCAGGAAATGATTGCCAAGAATGTCATCATCCCGGTCCCCCCAAATTACCCTGTATTCACGTCCAAACTATTTTTGGTTCCCAAAAGGGATAGTGTTCAGATGAGGCCGGTCGTAGACCTGTCTTACCTGAACCTTCACATTCACAACGAATCTTTCAGAATGTTAACAGTACACCAAATCAGGCTAACACTTCCGCCGGGAGGTTGGATGTGTTCACTAGACCTGACAGACGCCTATTGGCACGTTTCGGTCAACAAAAGATTTCAAAGGTTTTTGGCCTTACGGATCAGGCACCAAAATTTTGTTTTTCAAAGGATGCCGTTCGGTTTGAACCTAGCACCTCGATTATTCACGAAATTAGTCCGGCAAGCCCTGATGCCATTGTTAAAACAGGGGATCAGAGTGTTGTGGTATCTGGACGACTGGCTGGTGGTGGCAGAGACACAACATTTATGCATAAAACATGTCAATATAATTTTAAATCATGTCAAAACTCTAGGCTTCAAGGTAAATCTGGTAAAGTCAAACCTTGTTCCCTCACGAGTAATTCAGTGGATAGGGCTGGTCTGGGACACGGCCGCTCTCACTCTGAGTCAGAGTGTGGACAATCGCAACAGGTTTCGCAGGAAACTGTTCATGTTTCTTCACAGTCTGACTACGACGCGAAGGGTCTGGGAGTCTCTGGTCGGCTCTCTCAACTGGATTCAACTAACTGTCAAGTTGGGCCGGTTGAAAGTAAAACGATTAATATTGGAAGGCAACAAATATTTCTCGCTCTTACCGGCGGGAAAATTATGGCCCATCCCGAAATTAATCCACACCTTGCTAGCGGTCTGGGCAAAGAGGGAAACGTTGTACTCAATAATGTCATGGATTTCTCCTCCACCAACGGTATGGATAGACACGGATGCGTCAGGCACAATAGGTTGGGGATTTCAATCAAATCAGGGGCTTTGGTCCCACTTAGAAATCTCTCACATCAATGTCAAAGAATTACTAGTCCCCTTGTATTTCCTTCAGGCTCACGGCCCGGCATTACGGGGCAAGTCGGTGGCCTTCAGAATGGACAATCTGAATGCGGTTCACTGTATTCAGAAGCAAGGATCAACGAGGTCAAGGAGGTTGCTAAACGTGTCGGAAGAGATTTTTACTCTAGCCAACAGACTAGAAATTTACCTTCACGCATCTTATCTCCCAGGCGTAGCGAACGTCTGGGCAGACGCTCTGTCCCGGAGACAGAGCACGACAGTAGAATGGGAGCTCAAGCAACCCATTTTCAACCTAATGATTGCAGAGCTCTCCCATCCACAAGTGGATCTTTTTGCGTCCGAGGAGACTCACAAACTCCCTCTATACCTCACCCGCCGGGCGAAAACGCCGGCAGGGGGGCCAGACGCCCTAGTGACAGACTGGAACAGATGGAGCTCCATCTATCTGTTTCCGCCGCCAGATGCGTCACTAATGTGCCACGTAGTGAACAAACTACGAGATTATCGAGACTTAGTCTCGCTAATCGCGCCCCTGTGGCCGGCGCAGTTGTGGTACCAGCAATTGAAAACGTGGTGCCCGGACCCGGTATCGCTCCCGGTCGGGTATTTCCACTTAGACACGATTGGCAACCTAGCGACCTCGCTGACTTTTGCATTATGGACATTCAGGAGGCCAAGTGGCTGGCACCATACGGTAGAGATGTGACTAATAAATTAATCAATCAATATACTCAGTCTACGAAACGTCAGTATCACTCACATTGGCAAGCCTTTACTTCCTGGATTATCAGAACGGAACAGAATGTGCCGTCAGTGGCTTTAGTTTTCAATTACTTGAATTATCTGTTTGAACAGAAACATTTATCGGTGGTAACATTAAAAAATCACTTAACTGCAATTAGAGTGCCCTTTTTAGACCTTACAGGTCTTTCCATACCGGTGGCGGAGGAAACAGGTTTTATGAGAGCTTGTTTTAAACTTCGCCCACCTCCCCGTCAGCTCATACCTACTTGGTCTCTCGACAAAGCTTTGTCTTTACTTCACTCTCGTCTGTACCAAAATACTGCAGACTTTGCTTTACTCTTAAAAAAGGCGGTTTTCCTTATGGCTTTGGCCACCGGGAACAGAGTGTCTGAGCTGGCGGCGATGAGCAACACACCCAATTGCCTTAGGTTTGGTAGACTTAACGAATGTATTTACATTGCGCCTTCCCCAGGTTTTGTAGCCAAGAATGAGCACAGTGCACACGTGTTTTCAGAGTTCACGGTGCCAGCATTAAAAAGGGGAAAGGTGCATCATAATCTATGTCCAGTGCAAGCTCTAACCAAATATTTGAGAGTAGCTCCTCTAAACCCCCAAGGTGCTTTATGGGTAGCAAGTACGGGTAAACGCTTACTTAAACGGCGATTAGCATCTCTTCTGGTCGAAGTCATTAAAGAGAGTAATCCCGGCGTGGTGGGTAGGGCCCACGATTTACGCAAATGGCAGCCTCTTTACGTTTCCTGAAAAACTTTTCAGTGGAAGATATCGCGTCCACTCAATTGTGGGCGTCTAATCATACGTTTTTGTCTAGATACTTGTCAGTTGCTCTAGACAAACCTTCCTTACCATGTATAGCTTTAAGGCAGAGGGTCTAGGTGGCCCTACAGTCACTTTTGTTTATTTTCACAAAGGGGGGGGGGGGGGGGGGGGTGCAGTCAGTTGACATAGGACACCCTAGACCCCGCCGGAGTATGAGAGCTGTGATACAATGTAAGGTTAATGTGATATAAAATTTCTCAGAGAGAAATTGTGCTAGTACAATGTTAGTACAAAACAACGAGGTTGTTATAGTAGTTTTAGCTGCGAAAGCAATTTAATTTTAGAATCAGTGGAGATCCTTTGCAATTTATCTCCACGATTATGTTGGGGTTTATGATGTGCACATATAAGCTTATAACTTGTTATTTTTGTCACCACTCGTTGAGTGGGGTGCCTTTGTAACTACAGATCTGTGTTCAGAATCTTTAGGGTTACCCATTTTTTGTCAGGCAGGCTTCTTTGAAGCACGCACCTGCCTGAACCCCTTTTTCTTGTATTTTTTCGGCCTACGCCAATGATTAAATATATTTTTCAAGAGTAAGAATACTATGTGGTTGTTTTTATTATCTACTTTTCTAGAGTTATGATATGATTACGAATGTCCCCCTCCAGTCTTAGAAATCAGGCATGTTCGTCAATGATGGAGGGGCCACTAATAAATTATAGGTTTGACTCCTGTAAGGAGATAAAGAAAACCTAATATTTAGTAGTGGCCCCGTAATCATTGACGACTGGGGCCCTCCCGACCGTCCCCTTCCCATTCGTTGATGTATTTAGGATCTTGGTTTACTTGATATGTCAGTGAAGGAGGAATGACGCCTGAATCAGCGTCTGGTCAGAGATCCACACAAGTACATCCACGATATGATGGAAAGCTTATTAGATAGTTATTCTTATTTTCTTTTTGTTTTTATTTTTTACGAAGTTTTTTCGTAGTGAGAACCCAATTCATAATGACTGAAGCCATGAGTGAGGTCGCGTGCGCTCATGATGAAGGCTCCTCAGTTTTTAAATGCTCTGCGCGGTAGATTCAAACTACGGCGGATTAGTGTTTGAAGAGGATGCCTTATGTAATAGGCATGTTCGTCAATGATTACGGGGCCACTACTAAATATTAGGTTTTCTTTATCTCCTTACAGGAGTCAAACCTATAATATATCCAGTGCTATTGTATGTGTTTCACCATGTTGGTCTGTAGCTTGGTTGATTTGATGCGTAAGAAGGCAAAGAATGTCTGCAGTTGATCGACATCGTCTAAAACCATATTGCCTATCACTGATTAATTTATTATTCTCAAGATGCTTAATTATGTGATTATTTAATATAATTTCAAAGACTTTACCAAGAGTGGAAGTTATAGCTATTGGTCTGTAGTTTGATGGATCTGAAGAGGCACCTTTTTTAGGAACTGGATGGATGTTTGCTTCTTTTCAGGGTACTGGGAAGCATGAGGTATGAGTACATAGACGGAAAAAATTTGCCAATACAGGAGCGAGCACCAAGGAGCAATTCTTAAGTACTATTGGAGGAATTTCATCTGGACCAGGAGCCTTATCTACTGAGAGATTCTGCAAAATAGTTTTGACATGTCTGGTGTGGATCTTAAGTGAGGGAATTTCAGGCGAATTAAAATTAAGTACAGGGACATCTTGATTTATTTCATCTAAGGTTGAGTTGGTGGAGAAAATATCCGCAAGAAGGTTGGTTAGCTTTACCTCGTGGGTCACTTACAAGATTGCCAGTCGGAGATTTTAATGGTGGAATGGATGAAGCAGTTGTGAAGTTGGATTTGAATGAGTTAAGAGTAGACCAAAATATTTTGTTATCATTTGGATTATTTAGAAGTTTATTTGCCTGCTTGTGGAGAAAGTTTGATTTAGTTAGGTTTAATACAGTTTTGGCATGATTTCTGATGTTTCTAAAGTAATTAAAGGCTTCATGTGTTTTTGATATTGTGTATGCATTGTAGGCTATTGCTTTTTGTTCAGTTACTCTGGCACAATTATGGTCAAAAACATGCTAGATAGCGCATGGAAAATAACTACTTTCATTATTCTATTTAAAAATTGAAAAGAAACCTTACTTATATTTATTCAAACTACAACATAAATATATTTTAGAGGGCATCAATAGGTTAATTTTGTCAGTAGACCAATTGTTGGGAATATCCAGAGACCTATAGATATAAATTAGGAAAAGACCGGGCTCCGAATTGCAGTGGAGAGTTGCCAGCGGTAGCCAGATATGGAGACTTTTGTCCGAACATTAGAAAAACCGAGTCATCACTTCTTAGCGCGATTGTACATATACCTCCAAGAAAGAGGCGGATGGGTGGACTGCGTCTACTTAGACCTTTCCAAAGCATTCGATAAGGTACCACATAAGAGATTGTTATCTAAGCTTGAGACGCTAGGATGTGTCAGGGGGAGTTTGCTGAAATGGATGGAGAGCTATTTAACAGATAGGGAAATGAGGACCAACATTAGAGGAACTTACTCATCGTGGCGGAAAGTTGAGAGTGGTGTGCCACAGGGATCTGTGTTGGCACCTCTCATGTTCCTTATGTACGTGAATGACCTGCCGATAGGCATAAACTCCTACATGTCAATGTTTGCAGATGACGTAAAAATTATGAGCCAAATAACAAATAAAAGTAGTTGTGAGGAGCTGCAAGGGGATTTAGATAAAATATACGAATGGAGCACCAAGTGGAAAATGAAATTTAATATAAGTAAATGCCATGTGTTAAATATGGGAAGAAGTGTGAATAGACCAAATTGGGAGTACAGGATGGGAGATAATATAATTAGCAAGGCCGAAAAAGAAAAGGATTTAGGGTTGATTATACAAGATAATTTGTCGCCAGAGAAACATATTAACAAGCTCTTTAGCGGAATGTATGCAATGGCCGGGAATATGAAAGTTGCTCTGAACTACTTGGATGAGACCATGGTAGCGAAAATTATGAAGAGTATGATTAGACCAAGATTGGAGTATGCAGCAGTGGTGTGGTCCCCGCATCTAAAGAAGCATATTCACAAGTTAGAAAGAATCCAGAGAGCAGTTACTAGATTGGTTCCAAGTCTCAGAGAGCTGCCATATGAAGGGAGGCTAGACAAATTAAATCTACCGAGTCTAAAAGAGAGGAGAGAGAGGGGAGACATGATAATGATGTACAAATGCACCCGGGGGCTGGAGAGGCTGGATAGGGAGGATATATTAATTATGGATACAGGAATAACTAGAGGCCACAGCTACAAAGTAAAAAGACCTACCTGCAAGAACGATATCAGGAAGTTTAGCTTCCCCTATAGATGTATTGACAAATGGAATGGGCTGGAGGAGGAGGTGGTAGGGGCAAGGAATATCCATATTTTCAAGAAAAAATTGGATAAAAAGTAGACTGAGAGACGGGACAACACGAGCTTAGCTCAACTCCTGTAAACTACAATTAGGTAAATACAATTAGGTAAATACATATGTACATACAGTCAGGACCCCCAATTCGCGAGAATAGGGGTGACAGGAGGCATCGCGTATTGTGAATTCGTGTATTGTGGAACTAACTTTAAATGGGAATAATTAGATTGGGTGACATCTCTCAATTATGGCCTATTTTCGAAATTTTTGGCCCTATTTTCGACATTTTTGGCTCTACAGTACAGTCTATATCTTATATATAAGAAGAACAATGAATAAAAATATGAAACCTTACCTTAAAATTAGTAGTAGATAGGCTAGGGCTAGGACTAGGACCGTAGGACTTCACGATTTTCTCCAACTTCTCCCTCCCTGACCAAATCGTACGAACAGTTTACTCTGACAAGCCTATTGCACAGTTTCCTTCTCCTTTTTTCTTGCGATCCAACACTTCCACCTTCATTTTGTGTGTTATCTTCTTATATTGGCGTGGCATGGCGAAAAAAGTGGCAGGCACTACAAACGTTTGGTCACTCCGCACGGCTATGAGCGCTTGAGCGGGACTGTGGGAGGGAGGGAGGGAGGGTAAGCGGGAGGGAAGGCAGGCGTATGCCCGTCTTCTTCTTTTTTCAGAGCTACTCCTGGGCCTCGCGAAACGTAGACGTGCTCGCGTATCAAGCGGGAATAGCGGATTTGGCCCCTTCTTAGCTCTCGATTCGTGTATTGTGGTACCACCTCGCGTAATTAATGTTTAATTAATTAATGTTATTTTCGAGGGGTAACTCGTGTATTAGGGTTTTCGCGCATTGTGGAATCGTGTATTGGGGGTCCTGACTGTATACATATAGCGTGTTTGGCTCACAACCAGAAGGTCCCGAGTTCGAGACCCGGGCGGGGAAGAGACATTTGGGCAAGTCTTAACAGTGTAGCCTCTGTTCACCTAGCAGTATAAATAGGAACCTGGTGTAAGTGGACGAAGCTGTGACGTCCCATCTGGGGTTGGTGATCGGTTACAAGGTGAGATGGGTATCGTACTGGTCAACCTAAGCCTTCAGGTGAGACTGGTACTGTTATGCCAGGTTTTTACTGGGGTTTAATTGGTTTTGATCAAGTGGGCTCTTCCTAACTGGAGAAGTTATATTGTTTTACCACAAACACAGAAAGACAATAGAGAATAATTATCACAAGACGTGTATTCATATTCCGTTTATTTGCACAAGAATATCGCATACGTAGAAGCTAGAACAATAATGGTCAAGAACAAAACAATTAAAGTGAACGAACGAGGCTCCACTACGTCTGACTCGCAAGACTGGATTATTCTATGCTATATCTAAGTAAGTATTAGGGACCGCTTTCTAACTGAAAGATTACACTTGTCCTGTATTTATTTCAGAGATAAGAGTAGCACTCCTTTCAATCGTGGATTTACACATGTGCTTAGAAAGGTTATATAGTAATTATATATGTGAACTTGTGGTATTTACCTGTGTAGAGTTGTTCTGGAATTTGGGAGCTAAACGTAATTATTTTCCTGAGGTTAAATCACTGTGGTGCTTACGCATCAGTTAACTTGAATTTATTTGTTATTAATTTTAGCAGAATTATTATCAGTACTTCCCTAATTTCTTTGAGTGTCACTAGAGCTTCCTTTCTCTCGCTTTTGATATACGTGCGTAGTATCCGATGTTTCCAGAATACTTTTTATCATATACGCAGTAGATATATTTTAATTACTTTCACTTTCGATCTTTATATACTTTCTCTGATAATATGCCAAGTATAATTTCTTTTCACAGTTAGATCTATTATAACTTTTACGGTATAATAACTTCACTTTCGATGTGTAGAATAATTAATCCAATGGGTGTAGAATTAGTAATCCAATCTTGGGTAGGTCCGCTGGCCGTGGGGTTGTCCTGACGTCACTGGGTTCCCACAGTGTAACTCGAGTACTGTACTTTCGTTTGGGACCTTAAATAACTAAATTGCCTAGCCCAAGCCGTGACAAAATAGAATCGAGCGAACGCAGGAGTGAACTCCTGTCTACTCTGGTCTTTAAAAATACTTTGATGAATTTCTTGTGGTTTGGTCTATCCTGGATAGTTAGTACCCGACTGTCTGCTTATATCCACAATAGCGCCGGGGTTGAGGTAGGCCGAGAATATTAGATTACTTCACCCAGAAGGCTCTAATAAACCAGCTTGTTGATACCCACTAAAAAGAATTAGTATAATGGGTGACTACAGTCTCGTAATTGTGTCTACGCCTTGCGATCAACTGAACAACTCTTCAACTGTGTCCTCAACTTTCGAATCTGTCCTTTTACCCGGGGTGTCAAGAACAGCTCTAGATTGAGATGTCGATCCTAAAATCTTCCGTCATAGTCATACCGTTTCTCAGGGCCTCGGGGGTGATGTGGTTGAGCATCAGAAAGGCGCCTAGGGGTAGGATGTTGTAGGGTGGTTAGTTCCTTGTGGCTTGGAGAGGGGTGATATACTTATTTACTTATAGTGCCATTTCTTGATTGATTTCTCTTCTTCGCTTTTCTTCTTCTGTTGGACTTTGGAATTGGTTATGTTGATGGATAAGTTTTTCCCTGGTGTTAGAGGGCGTGTCATCTCGATGGTAGTAACTCTTGTTGTCTGGGGGCGGTTGTGTCCTTTTTAACTCTGGGGTGAGGTGATATAATATGATATTGTCTTCTGATTTGGTCTGGGGCTGCTTATGTGTTTTACAGGCTGGAGGTAGATGGAGTGGACAGTGGTTGCAAGTTTGTAGGTTTGGGGTGTTGCAGGAGAAGTGTATAATATCGGCGAGAACTGATCACATGTTATCTTCTGGCCTGCACAGGTATATAATTGTTATCCTTGAGTCTTTGAGTCGACGTTTTCTCTGATGCGGGAGAGGTGTGGTAGAGAGAGAAAACTATTTGTGGTGGTGAATGCTTGGGGTAACTGTTTCTCTGTTATTGGTAGAGGTGGTGGTGGTGGTGGTGAGCAGCTATAGGTGGTGATCTTGGTATGTTGGCTGTGGTGGTGGTGGTGATGGTGGTGGAGGTAGGGGTGGGGGATCTCGGTATGTTGTTGTTCGCCAGGCTGTCTGGCCGAACAGCCCCAAGGTCTCAAGCAAGGCCAAGGCCATAAACAAGCGCCCCCACAAAATCCTCCCTGCTTACCACTAACAAAGCCCGGGTGACCGAAGCCACTCCAAGGCAGGGAGCTGAGGAGGGTGCGGAAACACCCGGGAAACCAAAGCCCCACCCAAGGCCCTGTGCCCCTCAGCAATTATGAAGGGAAAGCTGAGGGGCAAGGGAAAAATGTGAAGCTTTGGCTCCCAATCTGCCAACTTCTAGGTTGGCTCTCGGTATGTTGGCTGTGGTGGTGAATATGTTTTTCTGTTATTTCACTTCCTTCTTCCCCATCAAAGCCACGACCTCGTGGCTGGAGCTGGTCACACCAGGCATTTTCTTGGTGGAAACAAATTTCCATTTGTCGAGATATTCCCACCATGTCATTGAGCTTCTATCTGCTGGTTTGCTCAGGTTAGCATAAAGAGTTATGCAAGGTATCTCTGTATATGTCCCGAGGGCTGCTTCTAGTTGATGTAGGGACTTATATTCTTAGTTACGTCATTGGTTTGGGTCCCTATGATCTTGATGTAAGGACCACTTCTGGGAATGCGGGTTGTTGCCGGCTTAGTTTTGGTTGAGGTGTTGGTTTTCTTAATCCTTGTGGGAGCCAGGGAACCCTTTTTATTGACTGGGTTTTGATGGATTACAGTGATGATGGATGAGGGTGCTGGAATTACGTGAATATTGCTTGCTATCTTCAAGGTTGGAGCGAACACGGATGATTGATCGGAGACGAAAGGAACAGGGGCCGATCGACGAATGTGGTGTGCAGGTGGGTGTTTTAGCCCGACTGTATCATAGGAGGAGAGATTATCTTCGGCGGATGGGGCAGGTGAAGAAGGGTTGGATGGAGGAGGTTCATATTATTTCGGAGGTGCTGAAGGTGATGTAGTAGAAATAGAGGCTGTTGGTGAAGATGTAGAACAGGCTTTACCATAAAAGCCGGTGGAGGTAGGTGGAGGCTTCTGAGGTGGCTGTGGTTGGATGTTGACTTTTTTCTTCTTTGGTGATTTGGCTTTAGGAGTGGCTTTAGCCTGATGGTTATGGCTTTTGTTCCTGATCGCTATTTGGATTTTTGGAATCCTTCTAGGGGAGTATTCTGGAACGTCTTCAATCTTAGCTAGGTGGTAGATGGGTGGAGTTTTTCCGGGCACAGTCTCTTTTGCCGAGGCCATAGAACTGGGCGGGGGAGGCTCAAAAAAATCTCGAGGAGGGTCTTTCATCTCCTCTATTTCTTCTTCCTCTTGGTCTTCATCGATGGCTTGAATTTGGTACATTTCCGGGGGACAGTCTTCTTCATCGTGATACTCGATGCAGTCCTTTTCTTTAGCCGGGTGGAGGTGTCCACGGCACAGGCTCCCTCGCCGAGGCCATATAAATGGGCGGGGGAGGCTCAAAAAAATCTCGAGGAGGGTCTTCCATCTCTTCTATTTCTTCTTCCTCTTGGTCTTCATCGATGGCTTGAATTTGGTAAATTTCCTGGAGACAGCACTCCTCACACTGGCACTCAATGTCCATTGTCTTCGCTGGGTCCCAGGTGTCAGGGATCGGGTAACCGGGATCGCAAGCTTCCCAACTGAATGGGTAATTTAACCTAATGGGCTCTTGAGGGTGAGTGTTCCAGGGTACAGGTTTCCTTGCCGAGGCTATCTCTAGGTACGGGCGAAGATCCTGAATTTCAAAAAAATTTGGGGGCCTCGGGTTTCCTGTTGGTTGTTCCGGTAAGATCGACCAGGATGATGGTGGTTAGGGAAGCTTCGCAGATTTCCTTGTGGGTGGCCGGACGAGAGGGGTTGGGGGCGGCCTTGGGATGAGTACTGCGATCTTTTCCTTCGTTTTTTGGTTTGTCCGGGTCTTCGGTACACTTGAGGGTGTGTGGGGGGGTTTCTGATGGCTTCTATTGTGGAAGTTTTAGGCCGGTTGGCCAACAGCTTGTGAATAGTGATGATATCCTTTGTAAATCCCAAGGGATCGTGGATATCAAAGTATTCCCTAATTTTGATAATTTAATTTGACTTTATATTGTCCTTGTCCCAATTTTGGTTTGTTTAGTTTGCAAGTTTTACATTTTAATTTGAGGGAAGGATCCTTAAGAGCACACAGAACACCTGTTGCTGTTGTTGCTCATAAGTGTACAGAGGGTAAGCATGTTTTACCTGTCGGCTCACTATTCTCAAGGTACTGTTTAGGTTCCCTCCGTACTTGATTTCGTTGATTTTGGCTGCAACGGGGCCTAGTGATGGCTGAACAGCATTGATCACAATATTCCGAAAGTTGTCCCATGTCAAATCTGGGTGTACATGTTCGGCTACCAGGGGCACGGCCTTCCCCAGGTGAATTAATAAACCATAGACCTTCCTTACGTCGGTCGGGTATGCCAGGCTAATTAGCGGGCTGACCATCTCTAGGTATGAGCGAATATCCTGAGTTTCCGCGTCATACGTCGGTATGGGGAATTTTGGATCCATGATGACGTATGTGCTCTCTATCTCATTCCTGATTACTGTGTCAAACAACTTCCTTCCCGAATCAAGAACCACCAGCTGCCGCCAATGTTATGCCAGGTTTTTACTGGGGTTTAATTGGTTTTGATCAAGTGGGCTCTTCCTAACTGGAGAAGTTATATGGTTTTACCACAGACACAGAAAGACAATAGAGGATAATTATCACAAGACGTGTAATACGTGTATTCATATTCCGTTTATTTGCACAAGAATATCGCATACGTAAAAGCTAGAACAATAATGGTCAAGAACAAAACAATTAAAGTGAACGAACGAGGCTCCACTACGTCTGACTCGCAAGACTGGATTATTCTATGCTATATCTAAGTAAGTATTAGGGACCGCTTTCTAACTGAAAGATTACACTTGTCCTGTATTTATTTCAGAGATAAGAGTAGCACTCCTTTCAATCGAGGATTTACACTTGTGCTTAGAAAGTTTTTTTTTTTTTTTTTTTTTTTTTTTTTTTTCTCTATATTCCAACTTACTTCCTCTCGGGCATAGGCTGAGAGCCTTAACATTCACCGCTTTACAATGAACAGTGAAGCCCGTGAGGTCTTGTTCCAGTCTAGGGAGTGAGACATGTGAAGCACGTAGAGTACAACGAGCACCTGCCATCTTGCCTTCACATGAGGCACGGTGCTCACTCATGGCCCGAAACGACCCCATATCTGAAGCCACCTCGTTCCCGTGCTTCACTGTCTCACCCCCTACACTCGGACTCTCACACTTACACACACACAACGCCACCTGTTGAGCAGAATATCACCAGGCATTGCACCCCTATAGCATATTTTGAATATGGGAATATTCATACAGTGCTATTTAATCAGGGAACAATGAGGGTATTTTATTGACGTTTCGGTGGGCTTGTGGTAATGCACTGATACCAGGTACAGCACAAATTCCATCCCAATAATATCTTCCCATTGATACATCGGGATTTGAACCCGGGACCTTTGGATTACCAGGCCAGTGGCAAGACCACTCCACCACACCTCCCCATGATATTGTAATTATATATGTGAACTTGTGGTATTTACCTGCGTAGAGTTGTTCTGGAATTTGGGAGCTAAACGTAATTATTTTCCTGAGGTTAAATCACTGTGGTGCTTACGCATCAGTTAACTTGAATTTATTTGTTATTAATTTTAGCAGAATTATTATCAGTACTTCCCTAATTTCTTTGAGTTTCACTAGAGCTTCCTTTCTCTCGCTTTTGATATACGTGCGTAGTATCCGATGTTTCCAGAATACTTTTTATCATATACGCAGTAGATATATTTTAATTACTTTCACTTTCGATCTTTATATACTTTCTCTCTGATAATATGCCAAGTATAATTTCTTTTCACAGTTAGATCTTCTATAACTTTTACGGTATAATAACTTCACTTTCGATGTGTAGAATAATTAATCCAATGGGTGTAGAATTAGTAATCCAATCTTGGGTAGATCCGCTGGCCGTGGGGTTGTCCTGACGTCACTGGGTTCCCACAGTGTAACTCGAGTACTTTGGTTTGGGACCTTAAATAACTAAATTGCCTAGCCCAAGCCGTGACAAAATAGAATCGAGCGAACGCAGGAGTGAACTCCTGTCTACTCTGGTCTTTAAAAATACTTTGATGAATTTCTTGTGGTTTGGTCTATCCTGGATAAAGCTAGTTAGTACCCAACTGTCTGCTTATATCCACAATAGCGCCGGGGTTGAGGTAGGCCGAGAATATTAGATTACTTCACCCAGAAGGCTCTAATAAACCAGCTTGTTGATACCCACTAAAAAGAATTACAGTAAAAGTCTGTTAATCCGACGACCGATGATTCGAATCTCCCAATAGTCCGAATTTTTCAATTTGAGGCCAAATCCGAATTCACCCGATGGTCCGAATTTCAAGAAGTCCCAAAGTCCCCTTTTTGAGGCATTAGGCCACTCAAATGACACATAATGGAGCACACACATATCATATGTTCATGAATTCACTTTAAAAGTTTACCATTGTCATTGTAGCCTATTACCTACTTCAAAACATTCAGATTAATGGTCAAAGGAAGCTACTGATATAAACGTAAACACCTTCTTCTTCTTCTTCTTCTTCCACATCGTCTGCTAGAGAGTTTGTTTTGCTCTTGAACGCATCCTTGGGACGCTCCGATGCGCTACTGGCTTGCACCGCATTTTCTGCAAGCGCATTCAGTCTTGAGCTTGAAAACGCACCTTTGGACATATTAGTCTTGAGCTTGAAAACGCACCTTTGGACGTTCCGATACGCTACTATTTATAGTTCAGTGATCGGAGCGTCCCAAGGGTGCTTTCAAGACAACAAGACAAGGGTGCTTTCAATACAATATAATATAACAGAGCACATCACAAAAGGAAAATCACAAAAGGAAAATTACAAGAACTTCTCAGGGAAGTGCCGTTGTTAAGGCATTACTTCCCGAACCACATCTGATCTTCAAGAGCAAGACAAACTCGCTAGTAGACGGAAGAAGAAGAAGACGTTTATATCAGCAGATTCCTTTGACCATTAATCTGAATGTTTTGAAGTAGGTAATAGGCTACAATGACAATGGTAAACTTTTGAAGTGATTTCATGAACATATGATATGTGTGTGTGCACCATTGTGTCATTTGGGTGGCCTAATGTCTCGATGTTTTCGTCATACACAGGTTCATAGGGGTAAAGTCCGATAATCCGAAAAATCCACTAATCCGAACGAGGGCCGGTCCGCTGCCCTTCGGATTAACGGAAGTTTACTGTAGTATAATGGGTGACTACAGTCTCGTAATTGTGTCTACGCCTTGCGATCAACTGAACAACTCTTCAACTGTGTCCTCAACTTTCGAATCTGTCCTTTTACCCGGGGTGTCAAGAACAGCTCTAGATTGGGATGTCAATCCTAAAATATTCCGTCATAGTCATACCGTTTCTCAGGGCCTCGGGGGTGATGTGGTTGAGCATCAGAAAGGCGCCTAGGGAGTACAAAGGAGTACAAAGGAAATCAAGCAACAACATCTAGTGACCCTTCTAGGTTGCTTGTCCTCCAAAACATTGAGGATCAAGTGTCCAAACAGTGGTTTAGAGTGGGTAAGGGAACATTGGAAAGGGAATTACTGCCCTGGAACTAATGTCTGTGACAGGATTAGGAAGTTAGTAGGGGACAGATGGGTTAGTAACTGAGGGGGGGATAAAATAAAGTTATTCATTTACAAACGCAGTCAGTCGCGGGTTTGATGTGAGATATTTGTCTAGGCGGAGTTTAAATGAATCAACGGTGATGCAGTCTATAACGTTTCGGGGAAGCCCATTCCACAAGTTGACAACTCGATTGAAGAAGAAATTCTTAGATTCGTGTGAGTTAAAAGATTTACCAATAATTTTGCAACCGTTTCCCCGCGTGTAATTAGATTGGTCGATAGTGAAGTACTTACTACAGTCCATATTGTCGATGCCTTTGATGATTTTGAACACTTGAATTAAGTCACCTCTTAATCTGCGCTGGGTTAAAGGAAATAGATTTAAATCTCTAAGACGCTCTTCGTATGGTTTGTTCTTTAGGCTAGGTATCATTTTGGTAACTCTACGTTGAACTCGTTCTAGCTTGTTTATATCTTTTTGGTAATAAGGGCACCAGGATTGAACGCAGTATTCCAGAAGAGGGCGGACTAAGGAATTGTAAAGGGTTAGGATAACTTCTTTGGATTTATGCTCAAATGACCTGCCTATAAAGCCAATTATTTTGTTTGCCTTCTTAACAACTTCTGAACATTGTTGACTCGGTTTTAGGTTACTCGGTATTGTTACTCCCAGATCGGTTTCTCTGTTTACATTCTTAAGCTGAGTGCCATTCATCGAATAGGTTGCTTTCTCATTTAGGTATCCGATATGTAGTACTTTACATTTATCCGCATTGAAACTCATTTGCCAAATTTGGGCCCAACATGACAATTTATCTAGATTGTGTTGCATATCGTCAACTTGTTCTTTTGAGAGTACGCTATTTGCAATTTTTGTATCATCAGCAAATTTTGAGATTGTACAGGTGAGACCCTCATCTATGTCGTTGATGTAAATTAGAAAGAGAATTGGACCTAGTACCGATCCCTGGGGTACCCCGCTACTTACATTGGTCCATTTAGATGCCTTACCGTTTATGACTACTCTTTGCTTTCTGTCGCTGAGCCAATTTTCTATCCATTTCAACACACTGTCTTGTATTCCATGCGCTTTTAGTTTTAGCAGTAAACGTTTGTGGGGAACTTTGTCAAAGGCCTTTTGAAAATCAAGGTACAGTATATAATATCTACAGCTTTACTCTCATCGTAGAGGTTGAGGATATCGTGGAAAAAGTCTAAGAGGTTTGTTAAACAGGAACGTTTTTTGTGAAAGCCGTGTTGAGTATCTTTAAGTATGTTATTTTCCTCGAAGTGATTTACGAGTCTGTCTCGTATGACCGTTTCTAGCATTTTACATACAACACTCGACCCTCCATTTAACGGACAAATGCGTGCAAGCACCTGTCCGTTCCTGCTAAATGTCCGTTGCTGCTAAATACTGTCCAGTCCGGATGTAATCCGGAAATTCCTTGAGAAAAATTCGGTGTTGAGTACAGGTGTCCGGATCGATCGTGACATTTAACTGTTATGCATCCTTTTTTTTACTGTACTGTACCTGAAATAAATCCTGGTAATCCCTTGTGCTACACCCTATTGATAATGCAAAACTATTGAACACACTTAAAAGTGTATATTATTTGGTCTCTATATAATCTGTGAATCATTTCCGATATGATAGAATTAAAGATTTTATTTTCCACCAACTCATAATCAGCAAAAACGACACAAATGTCAATTAAAAACATGTTATAATATTTCCCCATCATTTTGTGTATACCGTGGGAACAAAAAAAAAAAAAAAAAATCTATCAAACGTAAATCTCCCGTCTGGGAAGCTCGGCGCATAGACGGAGGGGAGGGTTGAAATATTTTGTTGACTATCTCATTTATTATTTATCTATGTGCTGGAAGGATATTATATTTTTCAATTCCATCACATTAGAAATTATTCAAAGATTACAAAAAGTCCAAATAAGACATAGTTATGTTAATGTATAAGGGATTTAGGTAGATGAATTAGAGAGATAGATAGATAAAAAGAGTGTGTATATCGAGGGAAAAAAACAAAACAAAAAATCTATCAAACGTAAATCTTCCGTCTCGGAAGCTCGGCATCTAGACTGAGGGGAGGGTTGAACTATTTTTTTGACTATCTTATTTATTATTTATCTATGTGCTGGAAGGATATTATATTTTTCAATTCCATCACATTAGAAATTATTCAAAGATTACAAAAAGTCCAAATAAGACATAGTTATGTTAATGTATAAGGGATTTAGATAGATGAATTAGAGAGATAGATAAATAGAAAGAGTGTGTATATCGAGGGAAAAAAACAAAACAAAAAATCTATCAAACGTAAATCTTCCGTCTCTGCTGGCACGGAGGGGAGAGTTGAAATATTTTGTTGACTATCTTATTTATTATTTATCTATGTGCTGGAAGGATATTATATTTTTCAATTCCATCATATTAGAAATTATTCAAAGATTACAAAAAGTCCAAATAAGACATAGTTATGTTAATGTATAAGGGATTTAGGTAGGTGCATTAGAGAGATAAATAGATAGAGCAACAGACTTTGCTCCAACTTTTTTATAGCAACGGACTATGTCCGTTGCTGGGTCCATTGTCCGGCCTACATTTTTTGACCGTTATTGCCGATATCCGTTAAATGGAGGTTAGAGTGAACTGAGGTTAAGCTAATTGGACGATAGTTACTGGGTAGGGATTTGCTGCCTTTTTTGAATATCGGTGTTACGTTGGCTAGCTTCCACTGATCAGGCATAGTTCCAGACTGCTAGGATTTATTGAATAGTAATGTCAGTGGTTTGGAGAGCTCATCCTTAGCTTCCTTTAGAACTCTAGGCGAGATTGTATCAGGTCCTGGCGTTTTATTTACCTTGAGTTTATCTAAACAATTCAATACTTCTCTCTCTGTAACGGTGATATTGCTTAGAACATCTGAATTATCAATCTGAATCGGCAATGGTGTAGGGATATCACTGAGGTCTTCTGTTGTAAAAACGGATGCAAAGAAGGTATTGAGGGCATTACTCATTTGTACTTCGTCTTTGGTGTATTCTCCATTTTCATCGACTAATGGTCCAACAGTTGAAGTAACTACTTTTTTCTTTCTGATATAACTATAGAATTCTTTTGGGTTTGTTTTACTTTGATTTGCAATATGTAACTCTAAGGTCTTTTTACTTTGCTTAATTAACTTTTTGGCTTTGCGTCGTAGCTCTACAAATTTCAGTCGTTCTTCGTCATTTTGTGAGGATTTTAATCTATCATTATCAAATTTTTTAGCAAGCAGGCAGTTTGAAATATCTTTATTCCACCATTTGGGCTTATTATTATGGCCTGGACGCCGTATTTTCAATGGTATGCAGTTTTGCACTGCTTTTAGGTAAGTGGTTTCGAATAACTTCCAAGATGTATTTATGTCGTTATTGTTAATTAAAAAGCTCCAGTCAGTTTCTTTAACCCTTAAAAAGCGGCAAACCACATAAGTCGAGTTGAAAAAACTGGCAAAAAACGGGTGAAAAAAGGGTGGAAATCGAGTGAAAATGGGTGGGATAGTAATGATCCATACGTCCGACATCTGTGGCCGCCCGGCCCACACTAACTCCAGTTCCCCCACCGCGCGGGAGGATGACAGTGTAACCAATAGTTCGCTAAAAGTGAGCAATGTAGCAAAATCAGCTAAACTTCCATCTTCGAGGTAACACTGTCAGTGCTCCACGAGTGCCACGTAGCTGTATGTTGCGTCATTGTGTAGCGATTTCCCCCTAGTTTTCGGCGCAATACAGTTCCTTTCATACTGATGGTTGATATAGCAGTCAGAATGGCCTGAAAAGGCCCAAAAGGCCCGCTAGACAAGGGTTAAACATAGCTCTAAGTTTATGGAAGTGTGCTTTCTTGAAATTAGGGACTTTTTCGATGTTACTATTTGGTTCGTTACTAGTAAACTTTAAAGTGGGGTAGGATGTTGTAGGGTGGTTAGTTCCTTGTGGCTTGGAGAGGGGTGATATACTTATTTACTTATAGTGCCATTTCTTGATTGATTTCTCTTCTTCGCTTTTCTTCTTCTGTTGGACTTTGGAATTGGTTATGTTGATGGATAAGTTTTTCCCTGGTGTTAGAGGGCGTGTCATCTCGATGGTAGTAACTCTTGTTGTCTGGGGGCGGTTGTGTCCTTTTTAACTCTGGGGTGAGGTGATATAATATGATATTGTCTTCTGATTTGGTCTGGGGCTGCTTATGTGTTTTACAGGCTGGAGGTAGATGGAGTGGACAGTGGTTGCAAGTTTGTAGGTTTGGGGTGTTGCAGGAGAAGTGTATAATATCGGCGAGAACTGATCACATGTTATCTTCTGGCCTGCACAGGTATATAATTGTTATCCTTGAGTCTTTGAGTCGACGTTTTCTCTGATGCGGGAGAGGTGTGGTAGAGAGAGAAAACTATTTGTGGTGGTGAATGCTTGGGGTAACTGTTTCTCTGTTATTGGTAGAGGTGGTGGTGGTGGTGGTGAGCAGCTATAGGTGGTGATCTTGGTATGTTGGCTGTGGTGGTGGTGGTGATGGTGGTGGAGGTAGGGGTGGGGGATCTCGGTATGTTGTTGTTCGCCAGGCTGTCTGGCCGAACAGCCCCAAGGTCTCAAGCAAGGCCAAGGCCATAAACAAGCGCCCCCACAAAATCCTCCCTGCTTACCACTAACAAAGCCCGGGTGACCGAAGCCACTCCAAGGCAGGGAGCTGAGGAGGGTGCGGAAACACCCGGGAAACCAAAGCCCCACCCAAGGCCCTGTGCCCCTCAGCAATTATGAAGGGAAAGCTGAGGGGCAAGGGAAAAATGTGAAGCTTTGGCTCCCAATCTGCCAACTTCTAGGTTGGCTCTCGGTATGTTGGCTGTGGTGGTGAATATGTTTTTCTGTTATTTCACTTCCTTCTTCCCCATCAAAGCCACGACCTCGTGGCTGGAGCTGGTCACACCAGGCATTTTCTTGGTGGAAACAAATTTCCATTTGTCGAGATATTCCCACCATGTCATTGAGCTTCTATCTGCTGGTTTGCTCAGGTTAGCATAAAGAGTTATGCAAGGTATCTCTGTATATGTCCCGAGGGCTGCTTCTAGTTGATGTAGGGACTTATATTCTTAGTTACGTCATTGGTTTGGGTCCCTATGATCTTGATGTAAGGACCACTTCTGGGAATGCGGGTTGTTGCCGGCTTAGTTTTGGTTGAGGTGTTGGTTTTCTTAATCCTTGTGGGAGCCAGGGAACCCTTTTTATTGACTGGGTTTTGATGGATTACAGTGATGATGGATGAGGGTGCTGGAATTACGTGAATATTGCTTGCTATCTTCAAGGTTGGAGCGAACACGGATGATTGATCGGAGACGAAAGGAACAGGGGCCGATCGACGAATGTGGTGTGCAGGTGGGTGTTTTAGCCCGACTGTATCATAGGAGGAGAGATTATCTTCGGCGGATGGGGCAGGTGAAGAAGGGTTGGATGGAGGAGGTTCATATTATTTCGGAGGTGCTGAAGGTGATGTAGTAGAAATAGAGGCTGTTGGTGAAGATGTAGAACAGGCTTTACCATAAAAGCCGGTGGAGGTAGGTGGAGGCTTCTGAGGTGGCTGTGGTTGGATGTTGACTTTTTTCTTCTTTGGTGATTTGGCTTTAGGAGTGGCTTTAGCCTGATGGTTATGGCTTTTGTTCCTGATCGCTATTTGGATTTTTGGAATCCTTCTAGGGGAGTATTCTGGAACGTCTTCAATCTTAGCTAGGTGGTAGATGGGTGGAGTTTTTCCGGGCACAGTCTCTTTTGCCGAGGCCATAGAACTGGGCGGGGGAGGCTCAAAAAAATCTCGAGGAGGGTCTTTCATCTCCTCTATTTCTTCTTCCTCTTGGTCTTCATCGATGGCTTGAATTTGGTACATTTCCGGGGGACAGTCTTCTTCATCGTGATACTCGATGCAGTCCTTTTCTTTAGCCGGGTGGAGGTGTCCACGGCACAGGCTCCCTCGCCGAGGCCATATAAATGGGCGGGGGAGGCTCAAAAAAATCTCGAGGAGGGTCTTCCATCTCTTCTATTTCTTCTTCCTCTTGGTCTTCATCGATGGCTTGAATTTGGTAAATTTCCTGGAGACAGCACTCCTCACACTGGCACTCAATGTCCATTGTCTTCGCTGGGTCCCAGGTGTCAGGGATCGGGTAACCGGGATCGCAAGCTTCCCAACTGAATGGGTAATTTAACCTAATGGGCTCTTGAGGGTGAGTGTTCCAGGGTACAGGTTTCCTTGCCGAGGCTATCTCTAGGTACGGGCGAAGATCCTGAATTTCAAAAAAATTTGGGGGCCTCGGGTTTCCTGTTGGTTGTTCCGGTAAGATCGACCAGGATGATGGTGGTTAGGGAAGCTTCGCAGATTTCCTTGTGGGTGGCCGGACGAGAGGGGTTGGGGGCGGCCTTGGGATGAGTACTGCGATCTTTTCCTTCGTTTTTTGGTTTGTCCGGGTCTTCGGTACACTTGAGGGTGTGTGGGGGGGTTTCTGATGGCTTCTATTGTGGAAGTTTTAGGCCGGTTGGCCAACAGCTTGTGAATAGTGATGATATCCTTTGTAAATCCCAAGGGATCGTGGATATCAAAGTATTCCCTAATTTTGATAATTTAATTTGACTTTATATTGTCCTTGTCCCAATTTTGGTTTGTTTAGTTTGCAAGTTTTACATTTTAATTTGAGGGAAGGATCCTTAAGAGCACACAGAACACCTGTTGCTGTTGTTGCTCATAAGTGTACAGAGGGTAAGCATGTTTTACCTGTCGGCTCACTATTCTCAAGGTACTGTTTAGGTTCCCTCCGTACTTGATTTCGTTGATTTTGGCTGCAACGGGGCCTAGTGATGGCTGAACAGCATTGATCACAATATTCCGAAAGTT
Source organism: Lithodes maja (assembly GCA_037953745.1). NCBI lineage: Eukaryota > Metazoa > Arthropoda > Malacostraca > Decapoda > Lithodidae > Lithodes > Lithodes maja. The sequence continues at coordinate 104,387 of JBAKBP010002548.1, read as the reverse complement.
GTCCCATGTCAAATCTGGGTGTACATGTTCGGCTACCAGGGGCACGGCCTTCCCCAGGTGAATTAATAAACCATAGACCTTCCTTACGTCGGTCGGGTATGCCAGGCTAATTAGCGGGCTGACCATCTCTAGGTATGAGCGAATATCCTGAGTTTCCGCGTCATACGTCGGTATGGGGAATTTTGGATCCATGATGACGTATGTGCTCTCTATCTCATTCCTGATTACTGTGTCAAACAACTTCCTTCCCGAATCAAGAACCACCAGCTGCCGCCAATGTTATGCCAGGTTTTTACTGGGGTTTAATTGGTTTTGATCAAGTGGGCTCTTCCTAACTGGAGAAGTTATATGGTTTTACCACAGACACAGAAAGACAATAGAGGATAATTATCACAAGACGTGTAATACGTGTATTCATATTCCGTTTATTTGCACAAGAATATCGCATACGTAAAAGCTAGAACAATAATGGTCAAGAACAAAACAATTAAAGTGAACGAACGAGGCTCCACTACGTCTGACTCGCAAGACTGGATTATTCTATGCTATATCTAAGTAAGTATTAGGGACCGCTTTCTAACTGAAAGATTACACTTGTCCTGTATTTATTTCAGAGATAAGAGTAGCACTCCTTTCAATCGAGGATTTACACTTGTGCTTAGAAAGTTTTTTTTTTTTTTTTTTTTTTTTTTTTTTTTCTCTATATTCCAACTTACTTCCTCTCGGGCATAGGCTGAGAGCCTTAACATTCACCGCTTTACAATGAACAGTGAAGCCCGTGAGGTCTTGTTCCAGTCTAGGGAGTGAGACATGTGAAGCACGTAGAGTACAACGAGCACCTGCCATCTTGCCTTCACATGAGGCACGGTGCTCACTCATGGCCCGAAACGACCCCATATCTGAAGCCACCTCGTTCCCGTGCTTCACTGTCTCACCCCCTACACTCGGACTCTCACACTTACACACACACAACGCCACCTGTTGAGCAGAATATCACCAGGCATTGCACCCCTATAGCATATTTTGAATATGGGAATATTCATACAGTGCTATTTAATCAGGGAACAATGAGGGTATTTTATTGACGTTTCGGTGGGCTTGTGGTAATGCACTGATACCAGGTACAGCACAAATTCCATCCCAATAATATCTTCCCATTGATACATCGGGATTTGAACCCGGGACCTTTGGATTACCAGGCCAGTGGCAAGACCACTCCACCACACCTCCCCATGATATTGTAATTATATATGTGAACTTGTGGTATTTACCTGCGTAGAGTTGTTCTGGAATTTGGGAGCTAAACGTAATTATTTTCCTGAGGTTAAATCACTGTGGTGCTTACGCATCAGTTAACTTGAATTTATTTGTTATTAATTTTAGCAGAATTATTATCAGTACTTCCCTAATTTCTTTGAGTTTCACTAGAGCTTCCTTTCTCTCGCTTTTGATATACGTGCGTAGTATCCGATGTTTCCAGAATACTTTTTATCATATACGCAGTAGATATATTTTAATTACTTTCACTTTCGATCTTTATATACTTTCTCTCTGATAATATGCCAAGTATAATTTCTTTTCACAGTTAGATCTTCTATAACTTTTACGGTATAATAACTTCACTTTCGATGTGTAGAATAATTAATCCAATGGGTGTAGAATTAGTAATCCAATCTTGGGTAGATCCGCTGGCCGTGGGGTTGTCCTGACGTCACTGGGTTCCCACAGTGTAACTCGAGTACTTTGGTTTGGGACCTTAAATAACTAAATTGCCTAGCCCAAGCCGTGACAAAATAGAATCGAGCGAACGCAGGAGTGAACTCCTGTCTACTCTGGTCTTTAAAAATACTTTGATGAATTTCTTGTGGTTTGGTCTATCCTGGATAAAGCTAGTTAGTACCCAACTGTCTGCTTATATCCACAATAGCGCCGGGGTTGAGGTAGGCCGAGAATATTAGATTACTTCACCCAGAAGGCTCTAATAAACCAGCTTGTTGATACCCACTAAAAAGAATTACAGTAAAAGTCTGTTAATCCGACGACCGATGATTCGAATCTCCCAATAGTCCGAATTTTTCAATTTGAGGCCAAATCCGAATTCACCCGATGGTCCGAATTTCAAGAAGTCCCAAAGTCCCCTTTTTGAGGCATTAGGCCACTCAAATGACACATAATGGAGCACACACATATCATATGTTCATGAATTCACTTTAAAAGTTTACCATTGTCATTGTAGCCTATTACCTACTTCAAAACATTCAGATTAATGGTCAAAGGAAGCTACTGATATAAACGTAAACACCTTCTTCTTCTTCTTCTTCTTCCACATCGTCTGCTAGAGAGTTTGTTTTGCTCTTGAACGCATCCTTGGGACGCTCCGATGCGCTACTGGCTTGCACCGCATTTTCTGCAAGCGCATTCAGTCTTGAGCTTGAAAACGCACCTTTGGACATATTAGTCTTGAGCTTGAAAACGCACCTTTGGACGTTCCGATACGCTACTATTTATAGTTCAGTGATCGGAGCGTCCCAAGGGTGCTTTCAAGACAACAAGACAAGGGTGCTTTCAATACAATATAATATAACAGAGCACATCACAAAAGGAAAATCACAAAAGGAAAATTACAAGAACTTCTCAGGGAAGTGCCGTTGTTAAGGCATTACTTCCCGAACCACATCTGATCTTCAAGAGCAAGACAAACTCGCTAGTAGACGGAAGAAGAAGAAGACGTTTATATCAGCAGATTCCTTTGACCATTAATCTGAATGTTTTGAAGTAGGTAATAGGCTACAATGACAATGGTAAACTTTTGAAGTGATTTCATGAACATATGATATGTGTGTGTGCACCATTGTGTCATTTGGGTGGCCTAATGTCTCGATGTTTTCGTCATACACAGGTTCATAGGGGTAAAGTCCGATAATCCGAAAAATCCACTAATCCGAACGAGGGCCGGTCCGCTGCCCTTCGGATTAACGGAAGTTTACTGTAGTATAATGGGTGACTACAGTCTCGTAATTGTGTCTACGCCTTGCGATCAACTGAACAACTCTTCAACTGTGTCCTCAACTTTCGAATCTGTCCTTTTACCCGGGGTGTCAAGAACAGCTCTAGATTGGGATGTCAATCCTAAAATATTCCGTCATAGTCATACCGTTTCTCAGGGCCTCGGGGGTGATGTGGTTGAGCATCAGAAAGGCGCCTAGGGAGTACAAAGGAGTACAAAGGAAATCAAGCAACAACATCTAGTGACCCTTCTAGGTTGCTTGTCCTCCAAAACATTGAGGATCAAGTGTCCAAACAGTGGTTTAGAGTGGGTAAGGGAACATTGGAAAGGGAATTACTGCCCTGGAACTAATGTCTGTGACAGGATTAGGAAGTTAGTAGGGGACAGATGGGTTAGTAACTGAGGGGGGGATAAAATAAAGTTATTCATTTACAAACGCAGTCAGTCGCGGGTTTGATGTGAGATATTTGTCTAGGCGGAGTTTAAATGAATCAACGGTGATGCAGTCTATAACGTTTCGGGGAAGCCCATTCCACAAGTTGACAACTCGATTGAAGAAGAAATTCTTAGATTCGTGTGAGTTAAAAGATTTACCAATAATTTTGCAACCGTTTCCCCGCGTGTAATTAGATTGGTCGATAGTGAAGTACTTACTACAGTCCATATTGTCGATGCCTTTGATGATTTTGAACACTTGAATTAAGTCACCTCTTAATCTGCGCTGGGTTAAAGGAAATAGATTTAAATCTCTAAGACGCTCTTCGTATGGTTTGTTCTTTAGGCTAGGTATCATTTTGGTAACTCTACGTTGAACTCGTTCTAGCTTGTTTATATCTTTTTGGTAATAAGGGCACCAGGATTGAACGCAGTATTCCAGAAGAGGGCGGACTAAGGAATTGTAAAGGGTTAGGATAACTTCTTTGGATTTATGCTCAAATGACCTGCCTATAAAGCCAATTATTTTGTTTGCCTTCTTAACAACTTCTGAACATTGTTGACTCGGTTTTAGGTTACTCGGTATTGTTACTCCCAGATCGGTTTCTCTGTTTACATTCTTAAGCTGAGTGCCATTCATCGAATAGGTTGCTTTCTCATTTAGGTATCCGATATGTAGTACTTTACATTTATCCGCATTGAAACTCATTTGCCAAATTTGGGCCCAACATGACAATTTATCTAGATTGTGTTGCATATCGTCAACTTGTTCTTTTGAGAGTACGCTATTTGCAATTTTTGTATCATCAGCAAATTTTGAGATTGTACAGGTGAGACCCTCATCTATGTCGTTGATGTAAATTAGAAAGAGAATTGGACCTAGTACCGATCCCTGGGGTACCCCGCTACTTACATTGGTCCATTTAGATGCCTTACCGTTTATGACTACTCTTTGCTTTCTGTCGCTGAGCCAATTTTCTATCCATTTCAACACACTGTCTTGTATTCCATGCGCTTTTAGTTTTAGCAGTAAACGTTTGTGGGGAACTTTGTCAAAGGCCTTTTGAAAATCAAGGTACAGTATATAATATCTACAGCTTTACTCTCATCGTAGAGGTTGAGGATATCGTGGAAAAAGTCTAAGAGGTTTGTTAAACAGGAACGTTTTTTGTGAAAGCCGTGTTGAGTATCTTTAAGTATGTTATTTTCCTCGAAGTGATTTACGAGTCTGTCTCGTATGACCGTTTCTAGCATTTTACATACAACACTCGACCCTCCATTTAACGGACAAATGCGTGCAAGCACCTGTCCGTTCCTGCTAAATGTCCGTTGCTGCTAAATACTGTCCAGTCCGGATGTAATCCGGAAATTCCTTGAGAAAAATTCGGTGTTGAGTACAGGTGTCCGGATCGATCGTGACATTTAACTGTTATGCATCCTTTTTTTTACTGTACTGTACCTGAAATAAATCCTGGTAATCCCTTGTGCTACACCCTATTGATAATGCAAAACTATTGAACACACTTAAAAGTGTATATTATTTGGTCTCTATATAATCTGTGAATCATTTCCGATATGATAGAATTAAAGATTTTATTTTCCACCAACTCATAATCAGCAAAAACGACACAAATGTCAATTAAAAACATGTTATAATATTTCCCCATCATTTTGTGTATACCGTGGGAACAAAAAAAAAAAAAAAAAATCTATCAAACGTAAATCTCCCGTCTGGGAAGCTCGGCGCATAGACGGAGGGGAGGGTTGAAATATTTTGTTGACTATCTCATTTATTATTTATCTATGTGCTGGAAGGATATTATATTTTTCAATTCCATCACATTAGAAATTATTCAAAGATTACAAAAAGTCCAAATAAGACATAGTTATGTTAATGTATAAGGGATTTAGGTAGATGAATTAGAGAGATAGATAGATAAAAAGAGTGTGTATATCGAGGGAAAAAAACAAAACAAAAAATCTATCAAACGTAAATCTTCCGTCTCGGAAGCTCGGCATCTAGACTGAGGGGAGGGTTGAACTATTTTTTTGACTATCTTATTTATTATTTATCTATGTGCTGGAAGGATATTATATTTTTCAATTCCATCACATTAGAAATTATTCAAAGATTACAAAAAGTCCAAATAAGACATAGTTATGTTAATGTATAAGGGATTTAGATAGATGAATTAGAGAGATAGATAAATAGAAAGAGTGTGTATATCGAGGGAAAAAAACAAAACAAAAAATCTATCAAACGTAAATCTTCCGTCTCTGCTGGCACGGAGGGGAGAGTTGAAATATTTTGTTGACTATCTTATTTATTATTTATCTATGTGCTGGAAGGATATTATATTTTTCAATTCCATCATATTAGAAATTATTCAAAGATTACAAAAAGTCCAAATAAGACATAGTTATGTTAATGTATAAGGGATTTAGGTAGGTGCATTAGAGAGATAAATAGATAGAGCAACAGACTTTGCTCCAACTTTTTTATAGCAACGGACTATGTCCGTTGCTGGGTCCATTGTCCGGCCTACATTTTTTGACCGTTATTGCCGATATCCGTTAAATGGAGGTTAGAGTGAACTGAGGTTAAGCTAATTGGACGATAGTTACTGGGTAGGGATTTGCTGCCTTTTTTGAATATCGGTGTTACGTTGGCTAGCTTCCACTGATCAGGCATAGTTCCAGACTGCTAGGATTTATTGAATAGTAATGTCAGTGGTTTGGAGAGCTCATCCTTAGCTTCCTTTAGAACTCTAGGCGAGATTGTATCAGGTCCTGGCGTTTTATTTACCTTGAGTTTATCTAAACAATTCAATACTTCTCTCTCTGTAACGGTGATATTGCTTAGAACATCTGAATTATCAATCTGAATCGGCAATGGTGTAGGGATATCACTGAGGTCTTCTGTTGTAAAAACGGATGCAAAGAAGGTATTGAGGGCATTACTCATTTGTACTTCGTCTTTGGTGTATTCTCCATTTTCATCGACTAATGGTCCAACAGTTGAAGTAACTACTTTTTTCTTTCTGATATAACTATAGAATTCTTTTGGGTTTGTTTTACTTTGATTTGCAATATGTAACTCTAAGGTCTTTTTACTTTGCTTAATTAACTTTTTGGCTTTGCGTCGTAGCTCTACAAATTTCAGTCGTTCTTCGTCATTTTGTGAGGATTTTAATCTATCATTATCAAATTTTTTAGCAAGCAGGCAGTTTGAAATATCTTTATTCCACCATTTGGGCTTATTATTATGGCCTGGACGCCGTATTTTCAATGGTATGCAGTTTTGCACTGCTTTTAGGTAAGTGGTTTCGAATAACTTCCAAGATGTATTTATGTCGTTATTGTTAATTAAAAAGCTCCAGTCAGTTTCTTTAACCCTTAAAAAGCGGCAAACCACATAAGTCGAGTTGAAAAAACTGGCAAAAAACGGGTGAAAAAAGGGTGGAAATCGAGTGAAAATGGGTGGGATAGTAATGATCCATACGTCCGACATCTGTGGCCGCCCGGCCCACACTAACTCCAGTTCCCCCACCGCGCGGGAGGATGACAGTGTAACCAATAGTTCGCTAAAAGTGAGCAATGTAGCAAAATCAGCTAAACTTCCATCTTCGAGGTAACACTGTCAGTGCTCCACGAGTGCCACGTAGCTGTATGTTGCGTCATTGTGTAGCGATTTCCCCCTAGTTTTCGGCGCAATACAGTTCCTTTCATACTGATGGTTGATATAGCAGTCAGAATGGCCTGAAAAGGCCCAAAAGGCCCGCTAGACAAGGGTTAAACATAGCTCTAAGTTTATGGAAGTGTGCTTTCTTGAAATTAGGGACTTTTTCGATGTTACTATTTGGTTCGTTACTAGTAAACTTTAAAGTGGGGTAGGATGTTGTAGGGTGGTTAGTTCCTTGTGGCTTGGAGAGGGGTGATATACTTATTTACTTATAGTGCCATTTCTTGATTGATTTCTCTTCTTCGCTTTTCTTCTTCTGTTGGACTTTGGAATTGGTTATGTTGATGGATAAGTTTTTCCCTGGTGTTAGAGGGCGTGTCATCTCGATGGTAGTAACTCTTGTTGTCTGGGGGCGGTTGTGTCCTTTTTAACTCTGGGGTGAGGTGATATAATATGATATTGTCTTCTGATTTGGTCTGGGGCTGCTTATGTGTTTTACAGGCTGGAGGTAGATGGAGTGGACAGTGGTTGCAAGTTTGTAGGTTTGGGGTGTTGCAGGAGAAGTGTATAATATCGGCGAGAACTGATCACATGTTATCTTCTGGCCTGCACAGGTATATAATTGTTATCCTTGAGTCTTTGAGTCGACGTTTTCTCTGATGCGGGAGAGGTGTGGTAGAGAGAGAAAACTATTTGTGGTGGTGAATGCTTGGGTAACTGTTTCTCTGTTATTGGTAGAGGTGGTGGTGGTGGTGGTGAGCAGCTATAGGTGGTGATCTTGGTATGTTGGCTGTGGTGGTGGTGGTGATGGTGGTGGAGGTAGGGGTGGGGATCTCGGTATGTTGGCTGTGGTGGTAAATATGTTTTTCTGTTATTTCAGGTACCGTAGTGAGAATGGTACCGTACAGATTAACCCTAAGCCTACGTTTCCAAATGTCGCCAATTGGCTAACATACAGACTACACATACATCCACAGCCATTCCAACGATACATAAACACTTAACATGCATTTCACGCAATACATTCCCAGTTAAGGAGGCGCGATAATAATGAGCTTAGCTCGCATTGCGTGGATTCCCCTTGACGAACAAGTGAGTGAATAACATACATTTATGCTCTGGTATTTATAAGATATATTTACTCTCTATTGACTTTTATATATTGATTTCTCATTCATATTGATTTCCAAAATCTTCAATACGTTATTTCCACATAGTGATTTTGATGGGTTGGTTTGTCTTTATATTGTGCGGTTGCTGGTTTTGGTTTGTTTGTTTTGTAAGTTTTATATTATTAATATTTGTTTGTACTCTTCAGGACTACAAGTTCCCACGATCCATCACGCCCGCCAACCCCCGAAGAGTCACTGCAGAGGTACCCGATAGAGGAACAAGGGAGCCAAAGAAAGCGGAGAGAGAAGTGGAAGAGCCAGAGAGTAGAGGCGAGGAGAGAAGAGAGGAACGGATGGAGAAGAAAGATAGAGAGACGAGAGAAGAACGGATGGAGAAGAAATATGAAGAGAGAAGTGATGAAAGCCTAAAAAATAGAGATAGAGAAGAGGAAAAAAGTAAACAAGAGGATGACACAAACAAACAAAGAAGAAAGGAGAAGAGAGAGGAGGGAGAAGATAGCCTGGAGACTATCGATGAAACGGGGAGAGGGCCGGAGATGAATAGCATAAACAAAATTCACGAGTTCCGAGAGAGTAAGAGGGAATTAGAGAGAAGAAAGAAGAAAGGGGAAGACAAGGAAGAGGAGGAGAGAGAGAGAAGATGCAGCAGCAGAAGGGATAAAGAAATAAAGAATAAACGTAAAGAGAGAGATCAAGAAATAAAAAGTAAACACCGAGAGAGGAGAACACCAAACGAAGAGGAGACAGAAAACGAGAGCCCAAGCCCCGTGCGACCGGTTCCCGCGCCCAGATCTCGCATGACCCACTCGGAGAATAACCAAGAGTCTGCCAGAACCGCTGTATCTGAAAAGTCACACAAACTCTCAAAGCAAACCACAGAATCAATCAGTACCAGCCAAACCGAAGAGAAACGGGAGGACGAACGGCCAGATGGATCCCCTCGCAGGCCGTCCCAAACAGAGTCTATTACATCTACGGGGACTTGTAACATCGAGAGCCCTCGTGGAACACCGTCGAATAACTCCGACAGCGATAATGATAACCCAGGAGACCGTAAGATCATCGAGCTTGCGAGAAAATTGAGCTCTGAATGGTCATTCCCTCTACCCCTAAAAAGCCACAGAAACGCCGATCTCGCTAGAAAATTTAGCTCCGAGTCGTCTTCCCCTCCGGCCCGGAAGAATCACAAGAACGCAGAGCTCTCCAGAAAACTGAGCTCTGAATCGTTGTCTCCCCCAGCCCGGCAATCTATCAGTGAACGAATGGAGACCGAGAGCCGTAGAAGTGGCTTGCTGGAATACAAATCAGGTTCAGGGTCTTCGTCTCCTAGTCATCACATTACTGCTAAAGGAAAAGGACCATCGACAAGCATAAAGGTTAGACATTGATTTGACATTTTATAGTTTCTATCTATCTATCTATCTTTTGCCTGACGCTGTGATCCCCGAAGGGGTGGCCACGAACGAACCGCCCCATGCACCTCTGTCCCCAGTCAGTCGACGCCCCTCCCCCCCAACCAGCACCGCCTTCGTTCATGTACTTCCTCACTCCATCCTTCCACCTCTCATTCGGTCTACCTCTCCCTCTCTATCCATCCACCTCGCTCTCGTACACCCTCTTAGTCATTCTCTCGCTTTCCATATGTTCCATATGGCCGAACCATCTCAAGTTGTTCCTTTTCACACTTTCCAGCACATCTACCTCCACACCACACCTCCTTCTTACTTCCTCATTAGTCTGTCTATCCCTCCATGTAACTCCGCACGCACTCCTTAACCCGGGAACTGCGGGGAGACTCTTAAGAGTTCCCCCGGCGGACTGCGGGAAGACTCTTGAGAGTAAGTAAAAAAAAAAATCAACTTTTGACATCGAAAAAACATTATTTTGTTTATTTATTTTTTTTTTATTTATTTTTTTTTTTTGGCCCCTGGGCCATGCAAAATCTCAGTCCTCTACCTCCCCTCCTTCCCCACTTTTCTCCTCTCCTTCAGTTATCACCTATTTTCCCTATTATTCCCTTATTCTGAGGTATATTTTCGTGCTAACATTAGCGAGTTGCAAGCAGGGTGTTGTCATCACTGATGGCAAGCGAGTGCAAGAGAGAGAGAGAGAGTATCGATCGACTGTGTCTCAGTGGCCTTGGGGGAAATTGGCGGGAAAGCAGTTTGCCTCACCCATACATTATACAACTCGCGGGCTATATCTCCGATTTTGACCATCCAAACGCTGTTTTCACTCGTTTTATTGTTGTTTCAGGTTAATACCTTTATAATCAACCCATAATAGGCGCATATGGATAATTATTAATGCTATTAATGGTACAATGAATATTTTAGTGACGGAAACACCTCAAATACGTCAGCACAGGGGGACGTTTCCAATTACCCCCATGCGCACTTGTTAGGTTAAGTAATTCATTTCCACTGCTCTCACTCTTGGTCTGAGTCTCTCAACCAACGTCCATGCTTCGCTTCCGTAAGTCAGTGTCGGGATTACCACACTGTCATGCAAGGACTTCTTCACTTCCATACTGACCACCCTATTTCTTGTTACTGCTTTTAGCGTTCCTACAACCCTCTTCCCCTGTTGTACCCTCTCCCGCACTTCTTCATCCATAGTCCCATCTTTACTCAACACACTGCCCAGATACTTAAAAGAGTTGACGATCTCCATATCCTGACCGTTCAGCTTCACCTCACACTCTGTGACTTCACCCCTTTCGAAGACCATAACCTTGCTCTTCCCCGCATTTACCTTCAAATTCCATTTTTCGCACACTGTTCCAAACTCATTTCCCAGACCCTGCAACTCCCATTCATTGTCACTCATCAGAACTGTATCATCCGCAAACAGCAGTACAGGTAGCTTCCTCTCAAGTCCCTCCCTTTTCAGCGATACACCAACATCCACTGCTCTTGATAGTATTTCTTTCATGACTCCATCCATATATACAGTAAACAACCACGGGGACATCACACACCCCTGTTTCAAACCAACATTCAGGTCAAAGAACTCGCTCTGCTCACTCTCCACATGTACTGCCGCCTTTGCACCCTCATACATGCTCTTCACTGCTTTCAGCAACTTGCCCTCTACTCCGTATATTCTAAGTACTTTCCACAAACCTTCTCTATCCACTCTGTCATAGGCCTTCTCCAAGTCCATAAAGGCAACATACACCTTTTGTTTCTTCTCCAGATATTTCTCCACAACACAATTCACTTTTACTTTTTACTTTTTTAATATTGCTCTAATCAATGCTGTTTCAGTTGAATGATGCTGTCGGTAAGCAGACTGAAAAATTGGGATAGTTTCATTCTGCTGAAGTAGTGGTTGTAATTGGTCAAGTATTGCACGCTCTAATATCTTTGATATGAAGGACAGGTTGGAGACAGGACGATAGTTCAACATGTTCTCAACATCAAGTCCAGGCTTCTTTAGAGTAGGTCGGAGTAGTGCATGCTTTTCAGAATGTGGGAAGCTACCTTCAGAGAAGCACTTATTAATTATTTTGGAAATAAACTCAACTGTGTGATCATAGACTCTTGGTAGCTTGGAAACATTTATGGGATCCAACGGGCAAAATGTTTTATTGAGGTTTCTTATGTAGGACGAGATCATGACCACCTCTACTGAGTGAAAGGATGAGAGGACATTATTAGGAATGTGTCGGGGTTGGAGTACAACTGAAAGTTCTTCACCAACAGAAGCATCATCCAGTTCCTGTCTTATGCGAGTTATCTTGCCAGCAAAAAATGCCACAAAGTTGGCAGCCAACTCGGCATCGGGTACAGAAGGTCTTAAGCTGACTCTTGTTTTTCCAAGTAAACTGTTTACAATTGAAGCCAACCTCCTCTGGTCGTTACCACACGAGTCAACTTTTCCCTGATAATACACTTTCTTTTCATCTTTGATTTTGTGGACCACAGCTCTTCTGGCTGACAGATATTGCAACCATGTAGAGTCTGTTTTATTTTTCCGCCATTCACGTTCAGCTCTTCTACGCGCTCTTCTAAGAAATTTAACTCGAGTGCTATACCAGGGCGAATCATCTCGTACTATGATTTTCTTCTCTACTTCTGGACAGTGATGATCGAACACTAATTTAAGTGCATTTCCATGTACCTCCACCAGCTCATCTGAAGTAAGGTTGGAAGTATCAATACTTCCCAAGTACTGTTTTACTTCACTGCTAGCCAAATTTAGGTCTGCATTTTTATAATTTCTAAATCTGATTACTTTTTCATGCTTAGGGAAATCAAAGCTGAAAGTAATCAAAGCATGATCAGAGGTATTAGGGTCAGCATTCTCAACATCAACATCCAGAACACCACCACAACCCACAGGAGAGAAAACCAAGTCAAGGGTGTGTCCTAAGATATGAGTTGGGTGGGACACATGGTTTACAAAATTGTTCTGATCAGTCAACTCAAGGAACTCAGGAGAGAATGGCTTCAGATGAGGGCTGTCAACCCAGTAATTAAAATCTCCACATATCAAAAGTCTTCCGGTTTTAGCAGAAAATTCCTCGAGAAACTGCCCAAACTCTTCCATAAAACCCCTATCTGTGCCACGATGGCCAGGCCTATAGACAACTGCCATTCTTAGAATTTGTTGATGGAGTTTTATTTCCACTTCCAACAGTTCATAATAAAGAGGGGCTGGGTTATGGCTTATTTGCAAGATATTCACCAGAGATGTGGAGTAGACAACTGCCACTCCACCACCCGGATGATCTCCCCTAGGCCTAGGAACATTTATTATGGAATGGGTTTTAGGCAATGCCGCCTGGATAATATTCAGATCTGACTCGAACAACCAGGTCTCAGTGAGACATAATACATCAAGGTTACGTTCATCCAAGATCTCGCAAATATGATCCATTTTGTTACGCAAGGAACGAACATTCAACAGACCCAGTTTCAACCGGCTCCCATGTGCATTTTTCATTTTTTTGAACCTACAAAATTGGTGTTCTCAATAACTTTATTTCTCTGAGCTGTCATTAACCCTCCAGCCCCGGCTATGTATTATATATATATTCCTCGAAACCCGGGTGTTTTGGCCGAAAAACGTCTAGGCTAGGCTACCGTATATTCGTTAATCAGACTGCTTCCCGCATTCCCGCGCATCCCCAAGCGTAGCTGTGTTATTTACCTGTAGAATGGCATTAAGTAGAGCTCTCTAAGTCAACTGGTTGAGCTGTGATGATGATTTCATTGGAGATAACTTTATGGCCAAAACAGCCACTTTACACCACTTTTCGATACTTAACAACAACATACAGGCACACACGAACAAGCGACGCTCTCCTTCTTGTGGCCGGAGATGCGGGGCGTCGGTCCAGCCGGCTGTTGTTTACATGCGTCGGACCGACGCCTCTCACACGAAGCTCACAGGCTTTCAACCACTGGGCGTTCAAGAGGCCTTCCGGGTACCTGTTATATGCTTTTTTATGGGCGTTCAAGAGGCCTTCCGTGGTGAGAGGGTTAAAGGACAATTTCTACTTGAGGCGAAATGATTTGGCGGCTCCGTAACTGATGTGGAGCTCATACAATTTATACATTTGGGGGAAGTCTTGTTGGTGCAGTCTTTTGAGTTATGAGTACCGGCACAGAAGTTGCATTTTGGATCCTCATTTTTCCGAAAACACCTGTCACTGGTATGACCAAAGCCCTGGCAATGGTAACATTGTGTTACCCAGAAGCGATCGTATGCACGACATCTCACAAGTCCAACATACACAGAATTGCCATCATCCACAATGGAAGAGCGTATTTCAGGTGACATTTCTACCGCAGTCTTAGTGTGTGCATCACTCTTTTGCTTAGTGAATAGCAAATTCATAGCTAAGCCATCGTCGACCAGGGACTTTATTCTTGGGTTCTTGTTGAGGATGCTGGGAATGATCTCATTATCCTCAGCGTCATTAGCAATGCCTACCAGAGTCATTTTTGGCATCATCTTCTTTGGTTCGGAGACACTGAAGGCACTGTCCACCCCCAAACACTGATTGATGGCCCTTTCTGCATCTTCTTTGGCTTTCTTGGATGGAAGTCGTACCACCAGTACACCTGAATCAGTTCTAGTTAACTTGTTAACCGGAACCGAAGCCAAAGCAGTCTCGATTGCCTTTGTATCTGGTGGGCTTACTGGCTCGGAGGATCGGTCTTTTGGCTTCACTACCAGGACCTGATGGTCCCAGACAGTTTTTTTCTTTCCACCATCTACCACCTCAGTGGTGCGTTTGGTCGGCTCCTTTTTGGTCTCTACTGTTTCCCTCACTACCTTTTCCTTGCTCTTCAAAACCTGCACTACATTCTTCTCAAACTCTCTTTTCTCTTTTTCTCTCTCTTCCACCTGCTCCTTCATGATTTCTTCCAATGCATCCACGTTAGCATTCCCCACCCTTGTCCACTCATTTTTCTCCTCACTTATTACTCCCTTTACTTTCTCACTTAAATGGCCCTCATACTCCTTTAGCTGCTCCTTGAGTGCCATGTTCTCTGCCTCCAGCTCATCTACTTTCCTCATCACAGCATCTAGGTTAGCAATTAATGGCCCATCTGCAGTTGCTACTGAACTGGCTCCACATATTTCTGTCAGTGACTCCACCTTCACACCTATATCTCTCCTCCAATTCTCCATAACTCCCTTCCATCTTAACAGACCCATCATCTGTCTCTTCACCACAGTCAATTGATCCTCCACTTCATTACCCCCTGCCAGAAATCCCTCAAATTCATAGCTCTCTTCATCTCCCAATAAACTCTGCCTCCGTTTGCCTTGGCCGGCCATTGTTTATATTTATGTAGCCTACAGTTAAAAATATACAAAACACTTAATAAAATTACAGTAAAATTAAACTACTACCTGGGATAAACCCAGGTAGCGCCGTCCCCGTTTGTGTCACCCTATCTTGAAAAAAGAACAAATGGAAAAAATAAATAGAAAAGGGTGTTTGCGAGGTCACCACGAGCTGGTGGGGTACGACTTGATTACCTTCCTAAGAAGGTAACCCAACCGAGGTGTCGCAAGTACAGTCGACGCTCGATTTAACGGACTAATAGGGGGGAGACCGAGTCCGTTGCTGGAAAAAGTCCGTAGCTGGAAAATTGCCTTCGTATTTCGCTTTTTTTTTTTTTTTTTTTTTTTTTTTTTTTTTTTTTTTGATTGAGGGACACGTTGTGCTGTACTGTCCCTGAAAACATAATAACGGTCTTATTTGTCATTGATATGATAAATTTCACATGGAGAAAAAAAAAAAAAAAAAAAAGGAAGGATATCCCCTCCTCTGTAGGCCTACTCCCTCCCCTCCCCGTCCCGCCTCAACCCCGACCCCGTTACTGTGATAATGTTGATAAGCCTTGTGCTACACCCTATTGATAATGCAAAAGTATTGAACACACTTAAAAGTGTATGTTATTTGGTCTATATAATCTGTGAATCATTTCCGATATGATAGAATTAAAGAAATTTTTTCCACCAACTCATAATCAGCAAAAACGACACAAATGTCAATTAAAAACATGTTATAATATTTCCCCATCATTTGTGTATACCGTGGGAACCAAAAAAAACAAAAATCTATCAAACGTAAATCTCCCGTCTGGGAAGCTCGGCGCATAGACGGAGGGGAGGGTTGAAATATTTCTTTGACTATCTTATTTATTATTTATCTATGTGCTGGAAGGATATTATATTTTTCAATTCCATCACATTAGAAATGATTCAAAGATTACAAAAAGTCCAAATAAGACATAGTTATGTTAATGTACAGTGGGATCTCCAATCTCGATCATAATTGGTTCCCACAAATACCGATCGAGATTCGAAATATCGAGATGCGAAGTTAACTTCTTATGGGGAAAAATACAATCGGTTCCAGCCACTTGCCGACTAACCTACATCAAATCTGTCAATTTTCACATTTGCCCCCCACAATCACATGCAATATATATAATATGTTAAAATAGATAAAATGAATAATGAAAGAGTTTTATTTTTACCTTATATTTATTGATAAAGAGGTTTGTGTGGTTGATTGTTGGTTCCGAGGCGAACGCAGTTAGGTTACTGCGTCTCCGCACCCGGCGCACAGTCACCGTCATCAATTCTTGCAATTGCTTCCCTCACCCTGTCACCACTAGTACCGGCACCGTCGACTGCTCTGTTGAATCCTTCAAATTGATCCTCTGGCAGTTCAGTGTCCAAGTCATCAAGGTCTACAGGTCCCTCTTCTTCGGTGATAGTTTCGATGACATTGGCGACTTGTTGCTTCATCTTGAAAAACTGTGTGATCGTGGACTGCTTTTGTTCGTTCACCTTCGTGGTGTAGACCGCCATTAGTTGCTTGTTGAGCTCATCAAATGTCTCATTAATGATTGAAGAACTCTCCAGGTTACCCTCAACAATATCCTTGGCCTTCGTTATGAACCCTAGTGCCTCTGATAATTGCTGGACACTGAGGGAGCGAGGCTGTGGCTGGGTGGCTGGCATTTCTGGTTCGTCCTCCATCACGTCTTCCCTTATCAAATTTACCACTGCCTCACTTGCATCCACTTTTTCCCCCACCAACTCTTGCATCACATCAGCCTCTCTCACATCACGAAAGCCAGGTGCAGGGACAGTGTTAATTGAGGCAAGGGTGTCAGCCAGCAAGTCTGCCTGCCGTTGAATCTGTGCAGGATTTGGCGGGTTGGGTTGGTTGTCATTGGGTACCGGTACTAACAGATTTTTCCAGGCATGACTGATGGTTGCATCTGTTATTTTATTCCATGCTTTGACAATGAAATCCACTGCTTGGCGAATGTTGAACCTCTTCCAAAATGCCTTCACCGTGACAATTTCCACTGCTTCATTTTGGGTGTCGGCGGTGTCCTGGGTGTCGGCGGTGTCCTGGGTGGCAGCGGTGTCCTGGGTGGCAGCGGTGTCATGGGTAGGGGTGGTGGGAGATTCGCTTTCACTTTCACTGTCACTGGCAGCATTTTCAATCTCCATCAGCTCCTCATTAGTGTCGGTTTCATGCCGCATTTTGTCATGGAGGTACTTGTAGTAGAGTAGCTTGATGTTGGCAATTAGTTCTTGGTCCAATGGCTGTAATTTGGAGGTGGTGTTAGGTGGCAGAAATACGACCTGGACATGGGGGTTGCGGCCTACCAGGAATTTAGCATGGCCAGGTGCATTATCTAGGAATAAAATCACCTTGAAGTCCAGGTTAAGATCTGCACATTTCTTCTCAGCGTCAGGAACAAAACATTTGTCAAACCAATGGATAGAGAGTGCTGAGGTCATGTAGGCTGATTTTGTTGTCTCCCAATAAACATCTAATTTTGTCATGTCCATGTGTCTGTAGGGCCTAGGCTTCTTGTATTTGTGTATCACGAGAGGTTTCATTTTGTGGCTGCCTGATGCATTGCAGGTGAAGAGTAAGCTGAAGCGTTCTCTGGCCATTTTTACACCAGGTGCCTGCTTTTCCGCCTTGGAAATGAAGGTAGCTTTGGGAGAACGTTTCCAATAGATGCCTGTTTCGTCGCCGTTGTAAACTTGATGCAAGCTGTACCCTCCTTCTTCGATTATCTGCTTCGCTATTGCAGGATAATTAGCGGCTGCCTCATTGTCAGCAGAAGATAACTCTCCTTGATAGTGTGCATATTTAATACCACACCGCTTCTTGAATTTTTGCAGCCAGCCTACAGAGGCATTAAATGGAGGGAGTTTCTTTATTTTCTTTTTCTTGCAAACAGACTCGTAGAAAATCCTAGCCTGTTCTCGTACCTGGGGTCCATTCACACTTGCATTTTCTCTTGATCTTCGCTGAACCCACTTATCTAGGTAGTATTCCATTTCAGCCACTAAACGATTAGATTCATTGTAAATGGAGGTGATGCGGCGTTGGCCAAGTTCATTTCCTGCAAACAATTTCTTGGCCAGTGCCACAGACTTCTTTATTTCCGCCTGCTTTCCCCTCATAGTAGATATAGTACTCTGAGGTATACCAGTTAATCTTTGTATTTCACTCACTTTGTGGCCTTTTTCTAGAAGTTGCATCACTTTATCCTTGTCTTCTGTTGTGTATTTGTTTAGTTTTTTTCCTTTTCTATACTCTCGTTTTGCACTTTGCACTGTCTTTTTTTCTACAACTGGTTTAGGTACGCGATTCCCACCTTCCACTCCCTCTCCATTGTCCCTTTCGGTGGCCTTGCTAGCCATTATGAATGCGATAAAAAAAGGTCCAGGTAGACGACTTCACAATACAAGTTTTCAAGCGTATGGCGGACTTGTGACTGGTACACCAAGTGGCCGCTAGGTGTCAGGACGCTCGAAACAGTGGCGCATCGCCCAGCGCAACTGTTTTCGGTGGTATTCGGTGATCGAGATCGGCGTGTTGTCATCGAGATTCGTGAAAAGTTGGATTTGGAATGTACCATCGAGATGCGAAATATCGAGATGAGATTGATCGAGATTGGCGATTCCACTGTATAAGGGATTTAGGTAGTGCATTAGAGAGATAGATAGATAGATAGAAAGAGAGTGTATATCGAGGGAAAAAAACAAAACAAAAAATCTATCAAACGTAAATCTACCATCTCTGCTCGCACGGAGGGGAGAGTTGAAATATTTTGTTGACTATCTTATTTATTATTTATCTATGTGCTGGAAGGATATTATATTTTTCAATTCCATCACATTAGAAATGATTCAAAGATTACAAAAAGTCCAAATAAGACATAGTTATGTTAATGTATAAGGGATTTAGGTAGTGCATTAGAGAGATAAATAGATAGAGCAACGGACTTTGCTCCAATTTTTTTTCGAGCAACGGACTTTGTCCGTTGCTGGGTCCATTGTCCGGCTATGGACAGAGTCCGTTAAATCCGAAATCCGTTGTATCGGGGTCCGTTAAATCGAGCGTCGACTGTACTAGGCAAAGATGGAATTGAAAACTTTAACCGTGTTTTGGGCCTTCAGCAGTAGCAGATACGTCACTCGGAAAACTAAACCTCATTGGTTACGATACTGCCACTGCGCAAAGTATGTAAACAAAGCCTGTCGGAGGCGACGCACGCACCTCTGGAAGCGAGCAGACGTCGGAGCTTTGTTGTTGTGTGGTCTGCTAAGACAGATTCAGTCTTGAAAAGTGTGTCACATTGCTAAAATCGCGGAAAAATGCGCTCCACGGAAATCATCATCACAACTGAACCAGTTGACTTGAGAGCTCTACTCAACGCCAGTCTACAGATTGGAAACCACAGTACAGTACGTTTAGACATGCGTCAGAATTTTTTTAGCAGTTAAAATAACAAAGATACGGTAGCCTAGGCGTAGACGTATTTCGGCCATATCGCCCGGGTCTCAAGAACGTCCTTAGGATAGCGAGCCCGTGCCAGAGGGGTTAATAAAATAAAAAAATTTAAATAAAAGAACACAATCCACCACATAGGGTGTACACAACTACATGAGCAAGTCAATTTGTTTCCCAAGTAAACTGATCGCACATATAACTATGCACCTCGTCATGTTCAAGGAATTAGTCAATTTGGGAAGTCCGGGATGTTCTGGTAAATTTTACTAAATTCTGTATGAATAGAGAAACTACAATCAAATTTTATATTAAGCTAAATTTGCAATTTGACAAGATATCAACAAAAGTACAAAAAACATACATAACTCACTAACGATAGTGCTATCGGGTAGGTACCTGTAAGCATAGCATGCTTCAAGTGACCCCTAACAATTACTACCCTACTACCCTTCTAACCTAGCTGAAACACATCATAAGACCTTACAGACTATTCGAAACAAAGCCCTGAAGATCATTACAGGCTGCACAGCTACTGCACCCACAGATCACCTACATCAAGAAACCAAAATCCTCAAAGTCAAAGACCATCTGGACATGAGAGGCACTCAGGAGGGGGGTGAAGGAGAGGGAGAGAGAGATAGCTAGAAATGTGAAGGATAATCCAAAAATATTCTGGAAGTACATTCAGGAAAAGTTAACAAGAAGAGTAGGGATCCCAGAGCTGGTGGGGGGGTTGAATGATGGGAGTAGAGCGGAGACTGATAAGGAGAAAGCAGAGGTGCTGGGGAAATACTTTGGGGGGGTACTAACAGTGGAGTCGGAGGATGCAGTGCCTACTATTCCCATCAAACAGGCGCCGGCACTAGAACTAGTAGAGTTTTCCCATGCTAGAATAAGAAGGGCTATAGAAAAAATGAACAGAAGTAAGTCACCGGGACCGGATGGGATACACCCAAGAATCATAAAGGAAGGAGGGGAGATGTTAGTAGAGCCATTGAAAATGTTATTTGAGGTATCGTTTAATACAGGACAAATCCCGATGGACTGGAGAGAGGCGAACATAACAGCTATATTTAAGAAGGGAAAGAGAAATGACCCAGGGAATTATAGACCAGTCAGTTTGACAAGTGTTGTGTGTAAACTAATGGAAACGGTAATTAGAGAAGGAATAATGGATCATATGAAGTCAAACCAACTTTTCAGTGGGAGACAGTTCGGATTCTTGCCGGGGAGGTCGACGGTACTACAGCTAATTAAGGTGGTAGATGATTGGATGCAAATTCTAGAAGATGGTGATGTAATAGACGTGGTATATTGCGATTTTATGAAGGCCTTCGATAAGGTCCCACATAAAAGGTTAATAGAGAAAGTTAGAAGCTATAATATAGGGGAGAAATGTGTGAAATGGATTGAAGCCTTCCTGAAAGATCGGAG
Organism: Lithodes maja; assembly: GCA_037953745.1. Classification (NCBI taxonomy): domain Eukaryota; kingdom Metazoa; phylum Arthropoda; class Malacostraca; order Decapoda; family Lithodidae; genus Lithodes; species Lithodes maja. Next base: position 83,391 of record JBAKBP010002548.1, on the reverse strand, counting down.
ACAGAGGGTATTGGTGAATGGAATAGGCTCGGGGTTGAGGGAAATTACAAGTGGGGTACCTCAGGGATCTGTGTTGGGACCACTGCTGTTCGTTATATTTATCAACGACTTGCCTGAAGTTATAACTAATGGAAGTGAGGTATACCTGTACGCGGATGACACTAAACTGTATAGAAGAGTGAGGAGTAAGGAAGATATGGGTTTGCTTCAAGGAGATGTGGAGGACATGAAGGGATGGTCTGAGCATTGGTTAATGCCTTTTCATCCAAAAAAATGCAAGTACATGCGGATTGGGACCAGCAAGATAGACAAGGTAGGATACAGTATGTATGAAGCGATGGAGGAAGTGAGTGCAGAAAAGGATATAGGAGTAGTGATAGACAATAAGTTAAATTTCTCAGAACATTTAGCGGAAAAGATAAACAAAGCCAATAGAATTGTAGGGCTGATAAGGAGGACATTTGTGTCACTTGACGAAGAAATCTTCAGGAATCTATATACAGCGCTGGTTAGGCCGCACCTGGAATATGCAAACCAGGTGTGGGCTCCATATATGGTAAAGGATATAGAAGCAGTGGAGAAAGTGCAGAGGAGAGCTAGCAAGCTGGTACCAACGTTGAAGAACGCAGGCTATGAGCAGAGGTTGAGGACACTGGGGCTTCCGACACTGGCATATAGGAGAAAGAGAGGGGATATGATAGAGACTTTTAAGATAGTGTCAGGAAAGTACGATGAGGATGTGTGTGAAGGTATCTTCTTGATGCGGGAGGGAACAAGAACGAGAGGACACTCTAAGAAAATTTACAAAGAAAGAAATAGGCTTGAGAAGGCAAAGAACTCATTTTGTGATAGAGTGGTAAATGAGTGGAACGCACTGCCCCAGTATGTAGTCGATTCCGAATCAATAAGGGAGTTTGAAAGTAATCTTGATAAAGCATGGGGAAGACAAGATTTGAAGTTTGATTATAAAACAAAAATACAGAATAGTAAAAATGTTGCGTCTGCTACCGCCGCCGCCAACACCGTGAACGACCGCAGCAGTGCAAGTACTGGTACCGAGCTGGATACACAGGCATAGTTTGCCTTTTTCCAGAGGATCTACTGTAAGAAACTGTAAGAATTCCTGGCAGCAGCCTCCACGAACCAAGACCACCCACTAAACTACATGGCAACACACCCACAGACACCAAGAAATATCAAAACAACACCCAGCACACGGTATCACACACAATTATTGTCCTCTCTCCCTCCCTGCCTACCCCGAACCAACTTCCAGAAGCACATCCATACTCATATCTCTCACCGATCCATCCACTCACTCACAGACAACACGCAGCTGTATGCACGACCTCCCGAAATCCATCCTTCCGAATCCTCCCTTCCTCGCGAGGACAGAGTCCACCTGGCCAGGCTGAGATGCGGACATCATCCAGCTTTCCTGAGCTATCAGAAGAGAGTGGATGACTCCGTTGTCGACGCCTGCCCGGGATGTAACACAGCACCCCATACCATTAAACACATCATAGAAGACTGCATTTCACACAACCACTTACGCCAACAACACAATCTACACTCAATGAGAGCTCTGTGGGAAAGCCCGATCGTGGCCATGCTCTTCCTCAGGGACTCGGGGCTGTTCGGCCAGGCAGCTTAGGGAACAACAACAACAACAACTACCCTACTATTAACCTACATTTATTGTACAAATAATAAGGAAATCGCAAAAGCAAGCAATGGATCCTATCGACAATGAATAGATACAGTACAGTATAATAAATACAAATATTTGTAAATATGAAGAAGGCACAATAGATTTTAACAAAAGAGTACTCTTTTAACAAGAACAATTAATTATAAAAAATAATAATAATAACAATAGAAAAAATTAAATATTAATACATACAGACAAAAAGTAAGCAGAGGTTATAATAGAAACTTCAAGTTAATAATGCTTGATTAAAATTATTGATATCAAATTTTAAAATACAGTCACAATAATTGACCTTAAAAATATTAAATTTATGCAACAATTTACTTGCAATAACTAAAAAAATATGTGTTGTTGCAGTACAGTTAATTTGGGGGGGATACTTGATACAGTAAGTACTAGTAAGTTTCACTTACTAGTATTGTATGCAAGATTTGTGAAAAGCTAATTAGGAAGAGATGGATGAAAATGTTGGAGAGAAAGAAGATAATAACCCCAAAGCAATTTGGATTCAGAGAAGGGACATCTTGTGTTACCAGTTTGCTATGTTATTACAGTAGGGTGATAGATGTACTCCAAGAAAGAGGCGGATGGGTGGGCTGCGTCTACTTAGACCTTTCCAAAGCATTCGATAAGGTACCACATAAGAGATTGTTATCTAAGCTTGAGACGCTAGGATGTGTCAGGGGGAGTTTGCTGAAATGGATGGAGAGCTATTTAACAGATAGGGAAATGAGGACCAACATTAGAGGAACTTACTCATCGTGGCGGAAAGTTGAGAGTGGTGTGCCACAGGGATCTGTGTTGGCACCTCTCATGTTCCTTATGTACGTGAATGACCTGCCGATAGGCATAAACTCCTACATGTCAATGTTTGCAGATGACGTAAAAATTATGAGACAAATAACAAATAAAAGTAGTTGTGAGGAGCTGCAAGGGGATTTAGATAAAATATACGAATGGAGCACCAAGTGGAAAATGAAATTTAATATAAGTAAATGCCATGTGTTAAATATGGGAAGAAGTGTGAATAGACCAAATTGGGAGTACAGGATGGGAGATAATATAATTAGCAAGGCCGAAAAAGAAAAGGATTTAGGGTTGATTATACAAGATAATTTGTCGCCAGAGAAACATATTAACAAGCTCTTTAGCGGAATGTATGCAATGGCCGGGAATATGAAAGTTGCTCTGAACTACTTGGATGAGACCATGGTAGCGAAAATTATGAAGAGTATGATTAGACCAAGATTGGAGTATGCAGCAGTGGTGTGGTCCCCGCATCTAAAGAAGCATATTCACAAGTTAGAAAGAATCCAGAGAGCAGTTACTAGATTGGTTCCAAGTCTCAGAGAGCTGCCATATGAAGGGAGGCTAGACAAATTAAATCTACCGAGTCTAAAAGAGAGGAGAGAGAGGGGAGACATGATATTGATGTACAATTGCACCCGGGGGCTGGAGAGGCTGGATAGGGAGGATATATTAATTATGGATACAGGAATAACTAGAGGCCACAGCTACAAAGTAAAAAGACCTACCTGCAAGAACGATATCAGGAAGTTTAGCTTCCCCTATAGATGTATTGACAAATGGAATTGGCTGGAGGAGGAGGTGGTAGGGGCAAGGAATATCCATATTTTCAAGAAAAAATTGGATAAAAAGTAGACTGAGAGACGGGACAACACGAGCTTAGCTCAACTCCTGTAAACTACAATTAGGTAAATACAGGCAGCTTTGCTTTTTGTCTCCTTCATACACATAGAAAAAAAATATATATATACAGTGGTTCTCTCTGTCAATGGCGTGAGAGCCTATGTGTAATATATGGCCTCGTCCTGGTCCCTAAGGACCCGGTTGTTGTTGTTGTTCCCCAAGCTGCCTGGCCGGTTATACCTTAACCCATCAGACCCGGAAGCACTCTGAGGCACCCATAAAAAACACCCCCCGAGCTACCCGTAAGGGCTCTGAGGCACTCATGAGCTTAAAGTCTGTAAGCTTGGTGTGCGAGGCGTCCGTCCGACGCATGTAAACAACAGCCGGCTGGACCGACGCCGCGCATCTCCGACCACAAGAAGGAGTGCGTCGCTTGTTCGTGTGTGCCTGTATGTTATTGTTAAGTATCGAAAAGTAGTGTAAAGTGGCTGTTTTTGCCATAAAGTTATCTCCAATGAAATCATCATCACAACTGAACCAGTTGACTTAGAGAGCTCTACTTAACGCCATTCTACAGGTACGAAACACATCTACGCTTGGAGATGCGCGGGTTTGCGGAAGCAAGCAAAATAACAAAGATGCGGTAGCCTAGGCGTAGACGTTTTTCGGCCAAAACCCCCGGATTTTGGGGAATATATATGGAATACATAGCCGGGGGTGAAGGGTTAATACTGTTGGCCAAGAACCATAAACATACTTGGGGATACCCCAAATATATCCTAAGGTACATATTGAAAGTGGATGCCACTAGAAAAAAATTGATAATAAAAATTGTAAACTACAATATTTGAATGTTGCGCCATTTATATCCCTTGATCAACAATTCGTATTATGCTGCTTCCCATAATTGCCGTACGTCGCTAGACTCCTAGATTTTGTCCCTCTTGATCAACACTTAGCGCTGGTAAGACGTCAACTGCCGCTTCTCTTATTCTTGTGTCGCTCCTACTTTCTTTGCACACATCACTTATGAGTCAATATTGTATTTAGATAGTGATATAAGGGTTAGGAATGTTTTATTATGTGGCGTCCAGCAAGAATTGGCGAGAAGTGTGTTTTGACGTAGCCCTAGTGTTTTGATCCCACGCCATCTTGAATTAGTTTCAGTTTTAAGTTCATTATCACCTCTCTTTTACCTTTCAGAAAGTTTTTAAATTTGTTTCCTCCCGTATCTATGTGAGTTCACCAGTATGTGTTATTTTTGCTGGAGGATTAGTCAGATTTTTGTAATTTTTCGACTCCTCGTGTTTCCTCCAAGCCTGCTTTTGTTTACTCCTCCAGCTTTTGATCCTGTGGTGGGCTGGATCTGTCAGAGTGAGGGTTGGTGTCCTCTACTTGCCATAGCCGGCTCTGTCTTTACCTTTTTCATCATTCTTATTTCTAACTTTTTTCCTGAGAGTGGTAAAGGCAGTGGGGCCATATCGGTGTGCCCCATGGTTCCCTAGTGTTACTCTCACAGCCCACTGGCACAAGTCGGCCTTTCTCTCTCTGGCGTAGGGATGCGGCGACCCCACCGCCCGCCACTTTAGTGGTGCAATTAGCTTCTGGAGCAGTGGACCACTGGTTCCTATTTTCAGAAAATTCCTGTGCTTGGTATGCTTCCGGCCATGATGCATGGTGCACTGAGTGGAGGATCCAACCATTAACTGGGCTCCTTCGCTCCATCAAGGACGACATACGTATCTGGTCTTCTTCTATTAGTGCTCACCGCGCGGATCAAGCCCTTTGAACACGTTTACTCATCGGGCACACACCCCTCATGCACAGTTATTTGATGTCTACTCCCTGGGGACAGACACCGGAGTGCCAGCATTGTCACACACTTCTTACCATCCACCACTTTCTTTGTATCTGTCCCGTATATGAACCTGAAAGAAGGCGATTCCTACGAAGCAACTCCTTACAAGACATTCTTGCTGACTCTGATTTCTTTTGGCTTTACCCCTCTTCGTCAATTTCTAAAGGCTATAAATCTGTACAATGACATATGACCTCCTCGGACATAACCTCCTTCTCAGCTATTCAGAATCCATTGACGTACACTGTATTTCGTATGACTCATTAAATGTCTTGCCCAAACACCCTCTCACAGAATGCTAGCCTTGTAAGGGCCTAGGCCCAGTGGGTTAGTATAAACTAAACACCTCTTCAACAACATACGGTTATCTAAAAATCTGAGAATGTTATCACTTTATTCATGTATTACATATCATGTGTAACCAATGTGTGTGAAGGTTATCTTAACCCTCAGAATCCGGGAAGCCTCATATGAGGCAAACAAAAATATTGGCAGGAATCCGGGAGGCCTCATATGAGGCCAAATGCGCGGCTAATAATCGCCGCTAAAATATTCATAACTCGGCAACCACGCGTCGTCGCGATGTCATCTTAACCCTCCGACCCCGGCTAGGGAATATCGTGACTGTACTTTGTGTCCGGGGGTTTTCAGGAATTTTGGTCCCTGTTGATTCACATGTTACTCCTGAAATACATTACACAAAGTTATAAAAAAAACAGAAAAATGTAGCACAAACCTTCATGTGTAGAATGCCGTTGAGTAGAGGTCTCTAGCCCAAGTGATTGCATAATGGTGAGCGCGGGAAGTGGAGTGATTTTTATGCGTGAAAATCATCCCGCGTTCGGATGCGTCGCCTTTGCCCAGGCCCCGGCTCGGCTAACCTACTGTTTTCTTAGCCACTCGTCGCGCAAAACCTTTTACCTCCCGGAGGCGATTTTATGTATTGATAGTGATGTTATTATAGTTATTTGGAGTCCAATTATATAAAATATGTTTATTAGGCTATGATTGTAACAAATATTTCACATTTTCACTCGATACCGTAGTTTTTATGAGTAATTGAGGTAGGTTATTGTTATATTAGGCACTGATTATTCGTTATCACAGGTGTTTATTATACTTTGGCCATCTAATATTATGTCATGTGTCACTTTCACTTAGTTATATGCTTTGTAAACGTTTTATATACAATTTATTGTGTCTTTTTTCACTTATTTATATATGTTTTCATAATACATGATTTTTTTATCACAATACACCTGTACATTGTTTTATTTCCACTTGTTGCCTATATACATACATATTGTCAGTCTTTGGTACTTTCACTATGATTATTAGTTAGTACTCCTGCTTGCTGTGGTATTCAGCAAAGCACGGTATAGTACATAGTGACACCTGGCACTCCACACACTGCATGGTGGTCTTTTTGTGCTTCCTCGGCCTCACCTGGCTGTTCCAGCAGACATGGCACCGCCTTCTGCTAATGGTGACTCCATCTCGTTCCAGAGGCAGGTAACAGAGCTTGTGCACATTTAGATACTGTGCACACTGCAGGCGGTCCTGAACGGGGCGCCCAGGTTGTGCCACTGCCCTCTGTGGAGCTAGAGCGGGGGCAGCACGCCCACGAACTTTGGCGGCGCGCACCCTAGGGCGGCCAGGAGCGCGACGGCGCCCAGGCCCAGCCCGGCGGCCAGCCCGGCGGCCAGGGCGGCCAGGAGCACGACGGCCCTGGGCAAAGCGTCTGGGTTGAGGGTCGTCGATGTCCATAAAGTCGTCGTCATCGTCGTTGTCGTCAGAGCCGTCATCTTGCCCTGACGGTGGACCCAGGTAATCATGGCCAGAGTCATCTGTGAGGTGCCCTTCTTCTTCAGAGCCCCCCTCATAATCTCGCGGGGAACGAATGATGCGTGGGCGGCGTGTAGGTCGGCGAGGTGGGGAAGGAGTGGGTAAATAGGCCGAAAGTGGGGGGTCCTCAACCCTAGGGAGTGCTGGTGGTGGTGGGGAAGAATGGCGGGAGCCTGGGGCAACTTGGGTGGCGTGGGTAGATAAGGAAGACAATGGCGGGTCAACCTCAGCCTCCCGCTCAGCCTCACTATCATCACTTTCATCGTCATGGTCAAATCCACTAAAAAAGGCGTATCTTTCATGGATTTCGTCTAGATCGTCAAAATCTTCACTATAGTGAGACTGATAAGACTCGGAGCTATCACTACCCAACTCATCAACACTATTTTGGCCTTCACCACGTTCATAACTCCTCAAAGCTATCTCAATACCTCCGGGAGTCAACGCATCTTGTACGTGCCTTTGCGTTAGGGCGCGACGAACATGGGCAGGCGTCGAAGGGAGCGTAGAATCGGACACAAGGGAATAACTTTTTGGGCTAGTATCCATGTTGGCGGCAGGGTAGAGACTGTTTTGGTGGCGTACATGCTGTCTGGTGGCGTCGCCTAGCGACGCCTGGTGACCACGGAGCGAAATTTTTACGCGCGCCATTCGAAAAGCACTCACGCAAGCAATGGTACAGTGGTGTACCACCCGGGTTCCTCGGGCCAAAAAAAAATGGTACACACGTGTACCACCCGGGGTCGAAGGGTTAACGGCAGTTTACAGACAACAAAAAGGTCTACAATTTGCAAAACAAATTACTGCTCTAGGTGGTCTCAATCAGTAGCTACTGAATTATGAAGCTTGACTGTACGAAAATGGCCCCGGACACAGCGATCGGGATCATATGAGGCCCTCCGGATCCGATGGGTTAACATCTGCTGATACTATCACTTAATGTGTTACACTTTTCATATTCTATCTTTGCAGTACAGTAAGTTTTTTACTGTTGTTCAAAGAAAAAAGGGGAGGGGGAGTAAATTCACTTCAAAGGAGCTATTCTGCCTTCCTCCTGATGCGTTTTTTTACCACCATGCACTCCCTGCTCAAGAGCTGGGCTAGGGTGGGTGCCCTGATGATCAGGGACATCAGTGAATAGTTCCCACAGATTGCTAGACCGTGCCGTCCATCAATAGCACTGGCGTCTGCCAATAATACACACTGGCTGGCCCGAGACTCGAATCGTCGACCTCGATTTGCAGGCAAGTGTTCTACCAATCTCGCTACGGTATGTGGAAAAAAATATAATCAAGTAACTAAGCAATTGTACATAACTATTAGCCTTTTTATTTTTTACTATCGCTTAGTAAGAGTTATTCTATGGTACCTACCTTACATCTTTTTAATCTTCTAAATAAATGTATTGAATGTTCACACCTTGGTTATTATCCTTTATTCTCTCTCTGGTGACTTGTTGGGGATATTGATGTGCCTCCACTTGTCATCATATTCTAGGCTCACGTCATTGACAGAGAGAACCACTGTAAGTTTTGAGTTTGACATCCCGAAGGGAAGGAAGGAAAACTTTATATTTAAAGTGGTTCCATAGTCAATGACGTCTATGGCCCTCCCTCCTTTCCCTTCCCATTTATATGCCCATCTCGATATTACATTAGGGACAGAATCTTGGAGTCTAGCGACTACGGCAATGATGGGAAGCAGCATACAGTACAGTACTGTACTATGTATTATGGATCAAGGGATACAAACGGCGCAACATTCAAACTTAGTACAGTAGTTTTTAATTTTTATTATTAATTCTTTTCTAGTGGCATCCATTTTCAATGACGTACTTTAGGATATATTTAGGGTATCCCCTAGAATGTCTATGGTTCTTGGCGGAATATATTACATATAGGCTCTAATGAAACCATTTTAAATATAAGGTTTTCCCTCCTTCACTTCGGGTTGTCAAACCCATAATATTGCCTCATTCCTTTATACCCAAATCTACCAAAGAGCTTGATTTTGCATGATTTTCCACATTAGAATTTGGTCAAGTAATCTATTATGATAGAAAAACGAGGATGCTGATATAGTTTAAAATGTAAAACTTACAAAACAAACAAACCAAAACAAGAAACCACACAATATTATAATCAAACCAACTTATCAAAATCACTATGTTGAAATAACATATTGAAGATTTAGCAACACAATGTTATGATTTTAAATGTCAGGTTCCGGATCTTCGTCTCCTATACCCAGTTCCAAGTAACTACTGTAGGTCAAAACTATTTGACATTAATCTCTATAACTCACAAATGACGAGAGTAATCAAGCTAATATTTCTACCATTTAGGAAGAGTCAGCCAGGGAACAGGTGTGGCAATATACAGCCCATTTGCTCTAGCCCTTTTGAGTTCCAGAAGTTAGGAGTGACAATATCTGGCATACCTACTTGGAACAGGTTATAGTTATGACATTACTACTACAGGAAAAGGACCATCGACAAACATGGATGTTAGAAATTGATTTGACATTTTATAGTTTTTTACTTTTTCAAGGGGAAGATTTCTTTTAACGGACCTCCTTCTACCTCAAGTTTAGCCCCATCAGTTTTGATATTTTAAGATGTTTGCCCCATTGGTTTAGCTATTATATGACCTTTTGCACCATTTCTCTGTCAGTTGTAAGACGTTTTGTGCCATTTAGGTGTCGATTTCTTCTTGGCGAGCAACAGCGAGCTTGGAGCTTACTGCGATTTTCTACCAAAAATTACACAACTTTATCTCAAAGGGGGGTATTTTTTAAGCTTGGAGCTCTAGGGACAAGAAAAGAAGAAGTAGAAATTATATAAGTCTAACATTTTCTATCTATTGATCATTAATAAAACAAAATGTGTCCTTAACCCCTTCTTAGTTTCTTTAGCGAGTGCTAGATGAGACACAAGAAAGAGTTGAGAGATGGAGGGAGCACTTCAATGAATTGTTGAACATAAGGAATGAAATGCCAGCATTATAATATATACATTTATAGAATGTCATATGAAGCCTTGACCGACAGGTACATACAGTATATGTTATATAACACTTAGTAATTTAAAATCACCTACTTCCCCCCCCCTTCACCCCCTCTGAAGCAGGAAGGGAGAAAGTACAGAACATAAACAATACAGGACGGGGAACAAGACAGAATGGGAGAAAACAGCACAGGACGACGACGATAGAACTCCGAGGCACAGTGACCCACAAGGCACAGGACGGCGGAGGGGCGCACCAGGGCGACTCGGGCAGGAGCACATCCCGAGGAATCCAGTTAGAACGAGCGCGGTACCGGTCAGCTCCAGATTGGGGGCAAGAGAAGAGAAGAACGCAGCCCAGAAGCAGGAGGCGCGGGTGCCCAAGCAAGCTGACTGATGAGAACCGAGCCGCCCAAGATAGAGTCCCAGGCCACGCGAGAGAACGCGAGCGACACGGGCACCGCGGTGCCCCCCTAAGTCCCAGGAGAGGCCTCCCCATGACACCCAATACGAAGGAGGGAGGCATGAAAGCCAGCCCAGGAGGGAGAACAGGGTGCGCCCATAACCTCAGGGAGGCTCTCCCCCAAGGGACGCAGGGGCGACAGGAGGCCTAGACAAAAGCCACTGTACAGTACCAGGGACCAAAGCAAAGCGGGACAGTCACCCCCAGTGGGGGGTGGGAAAGCAGCGGCTGAAGCCGATAGGTCCGCAAAAACCGAGCCGGAAACCCGCTGCAAAGCAGAAGAGTGTACGGAGACAGGACGATTCCCAACCAAAGGAAACCTCACCAGACCAGTTTGAGGGATGACACCCCCCATCCCCTTCAGCCCACCACGAGGAGTGGACGGCAGGCTCCCAGAAAGGGGAACCATAACCACATCACAGGAGGCTGCACGAGTATGGGCAAAGGCGAGCAACACCAGGACGGCCCCGCACAACCCCCGACGACCGGCGAAGCCAGAAGCGACAAAAAGAACGGTAATCATCCGGTAGAGGCACCCCAGACAACCACCAGACTGTGGGTCCCCAGGCGAATAAGCGCGAGCAGGGATCACCTACTCCACATCACGCCGCAGGGGCGATGAAGGGAGCATGGCGACCCGCCCGACCCCAAGGGGACGCAGCCAAGACACCGAAAGAAAAATCCCCGGCCACGGCCAACGCCACACCCCACTGTGGAGGGGAAGGCAGCAGGAGAGTGGTGGCCACAGAAGGACAGAGCAGAGAGCCCTCCGCGGACACACCCTCTCCTGAGGCCACATGACAAGACGCACCGGAGAGAGGAGGACCGTGCACCCGGTCCCTACCCCCTCAACGAAGGAAGCCCACAGGCAGTTAGGGCGGGAGATGGCACCCCAAGAGAGGAGCGCACGACCTACGTAGAAAGACACACAGCGAGAGGAGACACCAACAAGTGAGGGAAAAAACCCGAGGTGACGGGCAGTCCCAAGACCCAGACGGACAAGGCCGCCGACACCAGGAGGGAGGAGGAAAGCCAGACGCCCACAAGCGGCCACAGAAGGGCCCACATCCCCGTCAGGCCATGAAAGGAGACAGCAGAACGACCAGCACGGCCGAAGAAAGCATGGGGAAAGGAGCCCCTCCCCCCTCTCAGGAGGCCAGAAAACCCCCACGGAGAAGGAAAAACCCCCGTAGCAATGGATGGAGAAGGAAGCCACAGACAACGCCAGCTCCCACACCGCCGCCACCGAAGGCCAGGCCACACGACAGTACAGTGGAGCCCCCATTTTCGCCACAGCAGTCTTCGCTGTTTCAAATTTCGCAGCACACACATCAAATATTCCCAATTTCCATTTTCGCTCAAAAAGCTTCACTCTTCGCACAAAAATCCCAGTCGAAACCCGAGAAAAGAGCAAAAATAATGAAAAACTTGACATAAAACTAGAAAACAAACAAAAACAATAACAAAAGTTTAACATAACTAAAAGAATCTGCCAGGTGTTTGCCGCATAGAGACGAAATCCGAGTGAATCCGAGATCCGATCGTTAAATGTGCAAGATGCCGCCATCTTTGTATGACGTCATCACTAAGCAGACGCTTACAGTGCACTCGTATCTGTGTTAACAAAACAACCGTTTGCAAGATTTGTTGTGCCTGAATCCCTTATCTCTAGCAATGAAGGAAATTCATGCTCAAAACACAGAGCAAAGGCCAGTCCATGTCGGACGAAAGAGGTGGAAATGCCTAGACGATGTTAGGCTAGGCTAAATATGACAATGATTTAAAATAAAGTCTGTGTGGTAAGTAATCTTCTCATAATATGTATTTATACAAATTTTCCTCATATGTAATTATTGGATGTATTTGGGGCGAAATGGGTACTTGAGGGGTGACTGGACGAATTTAGAATCTAGGCCTAGCCTAGGCCTAAAAAATTTCCCATGGTAGAAACAATGCCCCAATCTACAGTATTTATAATGCACCTAAGTTTTATGGTTAGGACTGTTATTTAGCCATGTCTACATTATTATTTACAATGCATAAGATTTAGGCCTACTTTATGTAGACAAAGAACATATTTTCATAGGCTAAAACTGGGAAAAAGTGCAACTTTTAGAATGAGCACGGAACCGATTAGAATTTTCCCCATAAGAACAGTGCCCCGATTTTGGCTGTTTCAATCTTAGCTCGATTTCTGCGGAACCGATTAGGAGCTAAGATGGGGGCTCCACTGTATATGGAAGTGTACGACCACCAACAGGGAGACTGCCCAAGATACCCGGACCCCCGAGTAGGGAGCCCACAGGCTGAAGGCTGAGGACCGCGCAACACCAGGCAGGGAAACCAGCAGCGCACAGAGACTCACAGACGAGTGAGAAGACGAGGGGAGAAGGCCAGAACAGACGACAGGAGGGAGCCTAGAGGGTAAAGGCGGAGAGGAACCAACCCACGCCATGCGGTAGCCCGAGGCCAAGTACCGAGGACTGCAGGAGGCAATAACCGAAGCCCCGAAGAATCTCGGGCAGACGACTCAACCCACCAGCAGCAGAGCCCGCAGGAGGCACCGGCCGGACGCGGAAGGAAGCGACGAGGGAAAAGAAATCGGTCCGAGACGGGAAAAAAGGGAGAGCAGCATGATGCCGCACCTTGACGAACCACAAGAAAAAGAACTGGTCACACCCAAGGGTGAGATCAAGGACTAAGACATGGGCAGCATGTGCCTAAGGCACCTCATACACCCCCTCCCCCCAGAAGGAACTGGGAGGGGCATACGGGCAGGCTCAGAGAAGGACCACGACAGGAGATGGAGAAGTTGGAGCAGAAACCGTGGACAACGCAGCCCGCCGCAGTAGCAGAACCACCAGGACCGGACCCAATGAGTGCCGTGACCGGAAAAGGTGCGAGGCAAAGACAGTCAAGCACAGAGCGGGAAGGGGAACCCAGAGCAAGGGCGCCTGCAGAGACCCACAGCGGTCGAGCCCATTGGGACCGCGCAACCTAGTCACTGGCCACCAAAACCAGCGTGGCAGAGATCCCGAAGCCAGTGAAAGAGCCCGCGAGGCCACAGAGGCCAGTGGCGGAACACAGCCCAAAACAGCCTTGCACGGCTGCAGCCGAGATACTGCCCCCAGAGCAGAGTAGCCACCAGGGAAAGCGCGGACACAACTGCTAACGGTAGCCACAGACCCACTGGCACTGAAAGGCATGCATCCCACCCAACCGAGGACGGCACGGGCGTGAGGGATGAGGCCTAGTCGGCAAGGCAACCAGCCACGTGCACCACAAAGATGAAGGAAGCCCGAACGAACAAGCGCCAGTGAAACAAACCCAAAGAAGGGCACGGGGAACCCAGGGCAGGAACAGAAAACCGCTCAAGATTGGCGGCAGGATGGACCCAGGCGCCAGCGAGGCAAACCCAGATCAACGAACAGCCCGGGAAGCAAGAGAGAGGAGCACGCCAACAGAGTGCACACATGCCAGCCAGGCAAAGCAGGAAGAATATGCGCACCCAACCAAACAACCCCAGGCACCGAAAAGCAAGAGCCGTGACCAGAAAAAGACACAGAGCACACCGGGCACAGCCCCTGAGACAGAGCAGCATCGGCAAAGAGGAATGGAGCCAAGCAACCCATGCAGAAAACCACCACAGGGGCAAAGACAGGCCGGAGAGCAGGAGGAATGAAGAAGCCAAGGCAAAAAGTCAAGGGCCCAGAGCACCCCCACCCCCAGAGCGGGGAGGAAAAGGCCGCCGGCAAAAACAGCACACAGCCGGTGCGCAGCAACAGAAAGCCGAGAGATAATCCAGCCCCCAGAGCAACAGCGAAGAGAGCCGGGAAGGAAGCATGCCGAGCAGGGGCAAGAGGAGGCTGTGACAGGAGAACACACAGTGGAAGGAAAAGATGCACCAAGTGAAGAAGCAGGCAGCGAGGCGGACAGGAAGGAGCACGCATGGTGGACCGAATCCTCAATAGCCCACCAGCAAAAGAGCAGGAATCTGCACCAGAGTGTGAACCTGCCCCAGGGTATGGGCCACTTGTCACATGAGTCATCCCCCCCCCCCCCCTCCTTGAGAACACAAGAAGCAGAAACCGTAAGGTCCGAAGGCACAGACGAGCAGAGAGGGAGGAGGGCGCCGAAGATGCAGAAACGCTGGGGAAACGGAAGTGGAGGGAAAGGTCGGGCATCGCCAGAGAGCAGCGGAAGACTGGCAGCGAGAACTCTGAAGAGATAAGCCCCACCCAGAGGCGGGACCTGCCAGAAGCACACATAAGGCGCAACATGAGGCATGACATGAGCAGGCAGAGGAGGAGCATGCAGGAGAGCACAAAAACCTGAAGGAGACCGCAAGCACAAGAGCGAAAACCAGCCTGTGGGCTAGGGCCACCTACTGAGTGGACCACCCTAGGCACTCCAGAGAGCCAGAGGAGAGGTGGAAGCAGTCAGCACCGACCAAGCGGAGCTACGGCCTGGGCTGAGGGGCATAGGGTACACAAGGAGATCCCCCCCCCCCCCCCCCCCCCCCTATTGTGGCGGAAAGGAGACGACCTAGCGAAGGTTGTGTCAGCCACTCTTCGAGCGGCACCGAGAAGCGCGCTGCCCCTCAGGCAGGGTGGCGATACGGTGCAGTAGACCATCTGTAGGGCAACACGCACCCCCCGGAAAATGGGTACATCTGGGACTGTTTGTAGGTCGACATCGAGGGCTCTCTGGAAGGCGGAAAACGGACGCCCCTCATGCCCCTTACCCGTCGTGGGAGGTTGTTGAAGAGACGGGGTCCTTCGAGTAAGAACCTAACCCCCCACAGAGAGCCCAAAGTACCCTGGTCAAACAATTGGGGGAGAGCGTAGTCCCAGCCTCTCCTATCTTACAGTTTCTTACAGTAGATCCTCTGGAAAAAGGCAAACTAGGCCTGTGTATCCAGCTCAGTACCAGTACATTACTTGCACTGCTGCGGTCGTTCACAGTGTTGGCGGCGGCGGTAGCAGATGCAACATTTTTACTATTCTGTATTTTTGTTTTATAATCAAACTTCAAATCTTGTCTTCCCCATGCTTTATCAAGATTACTTTCAAACTCCCTTATTGATTTGGAATCGACTACATACTGGGGCAGTGCGTTCCACTCATTTACCACTCTATCACAAAATGAGTTCTTTGCCTTCTCAAGCCTATTTCTTTCTTTGTAAATTTTCTTAGAGTGTCCTCTCGTTCTTGTTCCCTCCCGCATCAAGAAGATACCTTCACACACATCCTCATCATACTTTCCTAACACTATCTTAACCCTTGTCTAGCGGGTCCTCTGTGGCCGTTTTGGGCCTTTTCAGGCCATTCTGACTGCTATATCAACCATCAGTATGAAAGGAACTGTATTGCGCCGAAACTAGGTGGAAATCGCTACACAATGACGCCACATACAGCTATGTAGCACTCGTGGAGCACTGACAGTGTTACCTCGAAGATGGAAGTTTAGCTGATTTTGCTACATTGCTCACTTTTAGTGAACTATTGGTTACACTGTCATCCTCCCGCGCGGTGGGGGAACTGGAGTTAGTGTGGGCCGGGAGGCCACAGATGTCGGACGTATGGATCATTACTATCCTACCCATTTTCACTCGATTTCCACCCTTTTTTCACCCGTTTTTTGCCAGTTTTTTTAACTCGACTTATGTTGCGTGCCGCTCTTTAAGGGTTAAAAGTCTCTATCATATCCCCTCTCTTTCTCCTATATGCCAGTGTCGGAAGCCCCAGTGTCCGCAACCTCTGCTCATAGCCTGCGTTCTTCAACGTTGGTACTAGCTTGCTAGCTCTCCTCTGCACTTTCTCCACTGCTTCTATATCCTTTACCATATATGGAGCCCACACCTGGTTCGCATATTCCAGGTGCGGCCTAACCAGCGCTGTATAGAGATTCCTGAATATTTCTTCGTCAAGTGACACAAATGTCCTCCTTATCAGCCCTACAATTCTGTTGGCTTTGTTTATCTTTTCCGCTAAATGTTCTGAGAAATTTAACTTATTGTCTATCACTACTCCTATATCCTTTTCTGCATTCACTTCCTCCATCGCTTCATACATACTGTATCCTACCTTGTCTATCTTGCTTGTCCCAATCCGCATGTACTTGCATTTTTTTGGATGAAAAGGCATTAACCAATGCTCAGACCATCCCTTCATGGCCTCCACATCTCCTAGAAGCAAACCCACATCTTCCTTACTCCTCACTCTTCTATACAGCTTAGTGTCATCCGCATACAAGTATACCTCACTCCCATTAGTTATAACTTCAGGTAAGTCGTTGATAAATATAACGAACAGCAGTGGTCCCAACACAGATCCCTGAGGTACCCCACTTGTAATTTCCCTCCACCCCGAGCCTATTCCATTCACCAGTACCCTCTGTCTCCGATCTTTCAGGAAGGCTTCTATCCATTTCACACATTTCTCCCCTATGTTATAGCTTCTAACTTTCTCTATTAACCTTTTATGTGGGACCTTATCGAAGGCCTTCATAAAATCGCAATATACCACGTCTATTACATCACCATCTTCTAGAATTTGCATCCAATCATCTACCACCTTAATTAGCTGTAGTACCGTCGACCTCCCCGGCAAGAATCCGAACTGTCTCCCACTGAAAAGTTGGTTTGACTTCATATGCTCCATTATTCCTTCTCTAATTACCGTTTCCATTAGTTTACACACAACATTTGTCAAACTGACTGGTCTATAATTCCCTGGGTCATTTCTCTTTCCCTTCTTAAATATAGCTGTTATGTTCGCCTCTCTCCAGTCCATCCCCCGCTCTGCCTGCTTCGTTGGTTTCACTTTTGAACACGTGCGGGGGCTGACGGAGGCGGCAGGAGGGGAGTGCATGCCCGCATGGCCACCCTTCCTGCCACCCCCAACTAATTGTAGTGGGCCCTATCATTTCTCATCCTTTCTGTTTTCCGTTTTTCCCTTCTTCCCGCTGCCCCCTCCTTTGGGAGCACCGTGACTGTCATGAGGTAAACGACCGTACTCACTCTTTGGTTTCGTTGGAGGGTGTTGTGGGTCGGCAATCCCTACACCCGTCGAACTGTGGTACCCGACGTGTTCGAGCGAGGGGAAACTTTTATGCCAAACCCTAACCCTTGTACTGGGTCGGCGATCGACGAATCGACGGCCCTTAAGGTGCATTAGTCGGGGTGTATATCTGCAAGAATTCCTAGGGCGGTCGTCCCGTTCTCTAATTGTGGCTCCATGGTGGGTTTGGAATCTGACTCAGATGAATTTAGAAATATTCGTCCTATGGAATCTAAAATTGCCCCCTCCGACGCCGACCCCTACGAGAAATTGGACTGCCTCAAGGACCCTTCCCCTGCTGTCAACAGTGCCGGAGTTCCCCACTCAGGCATGGCACCCACAGACCTTGGCAAACCTCCTAAGGATACTGTGACGAATTCTCCATCGTCGCGTAGTGAGATCCATCAGGTGATCTCCCCGGCATCAATTCCTATGCAAAGTACTGCCTCTGTGATCAATAATAGTGATGTCAACCCCACAGTCTCGACTTTAATTTCTAAATTACCAGATTATGATTCTAGCCTTAGCCTACCTCTTCATTCTGTTGACAACCTTAATGAAGAAGCTCGCATACCCTCAGCTGACACCCCTACAGATGCTTCTTGCATCCCTGACCCGTCTGTGTCTACATCTGTTACCATCTTCCCTCCGGATGCAGGATCTACTACCTCAATTAAACCTGCTTCTGTACCTCCACGGTCTCAACGGGCCATTGATGCAGGTACAGGAAAAGACCTTGCCGGTATTTCCTCTGCCATTCACACGCTTCAACCGTTCGTACCTTCGCATAACCGACAAAGGCGTAAGCGTAACACGAATACCCCTGCTTTGAAGGACACTTATAATGCTATGTTCAGTCCCCCTTATTGGTCACGGTTTTTCACGGTCTCTGGTGAACCTATGGATGATTTTAGTCTATACGATACTCTCGCACAAGATATTGGTGACTTCACCATGCATGCTGTTGGATCGGCCAAGTGCATGATTGAGGTGAAAACACAGGAGCAATCAGAAGCCTTACAAGCCTACCTCGACACCCCCAACGACAGATACACAGGTAAACCAGATGAATACCTGAATCAGTGTACTGGCACGGTTGTGCTCCCTTCCGACTTCGAATTTGCAGATCAGAGCTTTACAGACTCAACCAATCGTATCTTAAAATTATTGCAAAGAACTGACCCCACTGTTGTTAAAGTGGACACTTATACTGCTCCTCAGCGTGGAAATCGGCCCCCACTACGCATTGTCAAAATCTATTTTAAGCGCCATGACCTCCCTATGCATGTCCGTCTTGCAGGTCGCCAACTGCAAGTACAAAGGTATGTTAACAAGCCGAGACAATGCACAAATTGCTGGAAGCTTGGGCATTCAACCCCACGGTGTCGGGCTCTCAATGCTCGTTGCTTAAATTGCGGCTCAGAACAACATGCTCTCAACAATTGTCAAGCCAGCGCGCCCCGTTGTGCAAATTGTGACGGGTCCCACAAAGCCAATGACAGAGATCCCGGTGTCACTCCCGATCTCGTATTTCCACTGAGAGACATTTGCAAACCTCTAGACCTCGCCAACTTTTGCCTTGGGGGGGGCATTCAGAATGCCTAGTGGTTAACCCACTATTGGGAGAGGGTTACTAATATACAGTAAGTAACCCCTCGCTATTTCGGACCTCTAATTGTCGGAAACCTGTACTAGCCGGATCGCCGTCACCTCCCGGACACATACTTCCGTATTTCGGACATTTCCGTCATCGTTCCGACAGTCTCCGACGTTGTATACAGGCTGGGCTCTGAGCCACCCGCCTGGACGAGAAGTGACGTCACGGGCATCAGTATGTTTTAAGTGGGTAGCCATCTTGTGTGATTGTTACCTCCTCCGCATACATTCCCGTGTTATCATGCCTCCCAAAGCGTAAGGTGACCTCGATATCACTTGAAATGGAGAAGGGAAGTGAGGTGGTCAAGGAGAGTGAGGTGGAGAAGTGGAGTGAGGTGGAGAAGTGGAGAGAGGTGAAGTGAGGTGAAGGGGTGGACCTGCAATGAAGCGGTGAGTGTTGATTCGTAATTTTCGACCATCAACTGAACTTATTGTTTCATATTCATTACTATACAGTATGTGCTATTACTGTACAGTACTGTACAGTACTGTCATGTGGTGATGGGCTGGTCTATCAGAGTGAGAACTGAGTGATCTCTGCCATACCCATAGCTTACTCTGACTGTTCCTTTTACTTACATATTTTCTAGATCTCAAGTGACGGCGTCTCTTCCGTGGATTAACCTCCCAATCTACCAAGATTGGAAGCCAAACCGTCACATTTTTCCTTTGCCCCTTAACTTTCTCTTCATAATTGCTGAGGGGCCCAGGGCCCTGGGTGGGTCTTTGGTTTCCCGGGCGTTTCTGCACCCTCCTCAGCTCCCCGCCATGAAGTGGCTTCGGTCACCCAGGCTTTATTGTGGTCGGCAGGGAGGGTTCTGTGGGGGCGCTCGGTTATGGCCTTGCTCGGGGCCTTGGGGCTGTTCGGCCAGGCAGCTTGGGGAACAACAAGAAGATACTTTCATGGCGATCATATATCTCGTCCTTCACTTCCCGCACCCCTCTCTCTACTTTATGGAAAAAGTTTCGCAGTATCAACGGACGCACTGTACGGCCTCCACTCTCTCCACTCAAAGACCCTGCCTCGGACTCGCTTACACATGACCCCCTTGACATCGCTGCCATACATGCCAAACATTTCTGTCACGTCAGCTCAGACCAGTCATTGCCTCGTCAATTTCTTCGTTATAAATGTATGGAGGAATCTCGCCCGCTATCTTTTCATAGCGGGGAAACACATGAATATAACGCCCCTTTTTCAATTCCGGAATTGCGACACGCGCTCGATCTGTGTACAGACACTACTCCTGGCCCGGATGGATTCTCGTACGCTCTCATCCGTCACCTCCATCCACGTGCGCTACAACATCTTTTACAACTGTACAATCAGTTTTGGATAAGTACAGTCAGGACGCCCAATACGCGATTCCACAATTCGCGAAAACCCTAATGGGAATGTTTGGATGCGGGTTCAAATGAAAATACTTGGGGTAGCAAATTTCTTGAACTAACAATGGGGTATCTATTAACACAACACGTTATGGAAAATACAAGATTTAGAGGAGGTGATGAACCATCAAGACTTGACTTATTATTCACCAAAGACCCCCAAGAAATAAAGAACCTAACATATTTGAGTCCCATGGGAAAAAGCGATCATGCTGTGATTGAATTTGAATTGACAGTGGAATTTCTGGAAGGCAGAGAGGAGGAACATAGGGAATATAGACTAAATTATAGTAAGGCGGATTATGAATCATTACGAGGATACTTTGCAAATATAGATTGGTCATTTATTGAGCAAGAACAGAATATTCAGGTAAAATACACCATGTTACTAGACATTTACAGGGAGGGGGTGGATAAATATGTACCAACATTTAAGGATAGAAAGCTGGCTAAGGAGAAAGAGTGGTTTAACATGCGATGTCACATTGCCCAGAACAAAAAGGACTCTGCATGGAATAAAGTAAGAAGGAGACACACTGAGGAAAAATGGAATGAGTATAAGAATGCTAGAAACAACTATGTCCAGACTATAAGAGAGGAGAAAAAGAACTTTGAAAAAGATATAGTAAACAAATGTAATAAAGAACCCAAACTGTTCTATAGTTATATCAACGGCAAAACAAAAATAAAGGACAAAATAACAAAGCTTAGGGTAGAGGGTCAATTATATGAAGACACAGTGGGTATGTGTGAAATTATGAATGATACATTAACATCCGTGTTTGTGGAGGAGGATGACTATGTAGAACCTGTGGTGGAATTGAACGAGATACAGGGACTAGAGTCGATAGAAGTCAACAAGGATGAACTAAAATCATTGTTGGAAGAATTGGACGTGAGAAAATCTATGGGCCCAGATAACATTGCTGGATGGGTATTAAGAGAATGTTCTGAACAACTAGTGAGACCTATTTTTAATATTGTTCAACACTCATTAAACAAGGGGGAACTTCCCTTAGAATGGAAACAAGCAAATATAACTCCAATATATAAAAGTGGAAATAAAGAAGACCCGCTAAATTATCGACCGGTATCCTTAACGAGTGTTATATGCAAGCTTTGTGAAAAGATTATTAGAAAAAGATGGGTGGGTATGTTGGAGGAGAGGGAAATAATTTCAAGCAAGCAGTTCGGGTTCAGAAAAGGTCATTCGTGTACCACAAATTTGTTGAGTTACTATGATAGGGTAATTGACATTGTACAAGGGAGGGAGGGGTGGGTAGATTGTATTTACTTAGATTTTAAGAAGGCATTTGATAAGGTGCCTCATAAGAGATTGTTGTGGAAGCTCAGGACTGTGGGGCGGGTTGAGGGAGTATTATTAAAGTGGATGGAAAACTATTTAATTGGGAGGGAAATGCGAACAGTAATAAAAGGAAAGTTCTCCTCGTGGAAAAGGGTAAAAAGCGGAGTGCCTCAAGGATCGGTGTTGGCCCCAATCATGTTTTTGGTTTTCATCAACGACCTTCAAATGGGAATAGCCTCATATATATCTATGTTTGCTGATGATGCAAAATTAATGAAGCATATTACAAGTAGGAGTAGTTGTGAAGAATTACAGAGAGACCTAGATAAGTTATATGAGTGGAGTCAAACTTGGAAAATGGAATTCAACACGAGTAAGTGTCAGGTTCTTGAGATGGGAAAAAGTAAATATAGACCTTCTTGGGGATATAAACTAGGAGATGAAATAATTAGTAAAGCTCTGAAAGCAAAAGACCTAGGGGTAGTTGTGGCAGACAGCTTGTCACCTGAACAGCATATAAATAAAATAACTGGTGAAACCTATGCAGTGTTGACTAACATGAGAATAGCTCTGAATTATTTAGATGAAGAGATGTTAGCAAAAATAATAGGGACAATAATACGACCAAGACTGGAGTATGCAGCAGTGGTGTGGTCTCCACACCTTATAAAACATAATAAAAAACTGGAAAGAGTTCAGAGAGTTGCCACTAAGATGATAGCTAGCCTTAGAGACCTGCCTTATGAGGAGAGATTGGAGAGGCTAAAGCTGCCAACGCTGAGGGAGAGGAGAGAGAGAGGTGACATGATCATGATGTTTAAGTGTGTGAAAGGTTTTGAGAAGATCGACAAGGGAGATTTTGTGGTGAGGGACGAGGAAAAAACCAGGGGTCATGATTGTAAGTTGAGGAAAGTTATATGTAAGTCTGATGTAAGAAAGTTCAGCTTCCCGTATAGAAGCATTGAGTGTTGGAATAAGTTGGATGGGGAGGTGGTGGGAGCAAGAAATATCCAAACTTTTAAAGCAAAATTGGATAAATGTAGAGAGAGAGACAGGACAACACGAGCTTAGGCTCAAATCCTGTATACTACAATTAGGTGAGTACACGAGTGACCCCTCGAAAATAACCAAAAACATTAATTACGCGAGGTGGCACCACAATACATGAATCGAGAGCTAAGAAGGGGCCAAATCCGCTATTCCTCCTTGATACGCGAGCACGGTCTACGTTTTGCGAGGCCCAGGTGACGCAGTAGCCGTCTGCGCAGGCCTCGTGGTATGGGCATACGCCTGCCTTCCCTCCCGCTTACCCTCCCTCCCTCCCTCCCACAGTCCCGCTCATAGCCGCGCGGAACCAAACGTTTGTAGCGCCTGCCATTCGGTAACGTTTTTTGCCATGCCACGCAAATATAAGAAGATTACACACAAAATGAAGGTGGAAGTGTTGGATCGCAAGAAGAAAGGAGAAGGAAACTGTGCAATAGGCCGTGCTATGGGCTTGTCAGAGTCAACTGTTCGTACGATTTGGTCAGGGAGGGAGAAGCTGGAGAAAATCGTGAAGTCCTACGGTGCGTCCATGTTTGACGATAGGTCCCGGAGCAACAACCCAGCCATGGTTGTCATGGAACGGTATCTGACTGCCTTTGTAACAAGAAAATATAGGGAGCAAGTCCCTATTGATGGGCGGTATATAAGGAACCAAGCAAAGGTGCTTTATGCCACTGCTGTCAAGAAGACAAAAACAGGTGGAAATATAAACTTCAAAGCCTCGAAAGGCTGGCTAAACCGTTTCCTTAAATGTAAAGAACTGAAAAATAGGAAAGTTTCAGGTGAGAGAGGATCCGCAGATCTGGCTGCAGCCAATGAATTTCCAGCAATTTTGAAAACAATACTTGAAGAAGGAAACTATACACGGGACCAGGTGTACAACGTTGACGAGAGTGGCTTGCAGTATAAGTCCATGCCTAAGTCAACCTACCTATCAAAACATTTAAAGCAAGCCAGAGGGAGAAAAATTGACAAGTCCAGATTTACTGTAATGTTTACAATGAATCTTTTCGGCAGTCACAAGATGCGACCAGTAATTGTTCATACCGCTGCCCGCCCTAGATGCTATAAAAACCTACGAGACATGGATGATACAGGCACTTATCGGTATAAAACTGCCAATGGTTGGATGACTAGTGCCATTATGGGAGAGTGGCTACAAAATCATTTTGTGCCTGACACTCGTATGAAATGCCGGGAATTAGGCCAACCATTCAAAGCACTTTTGTTGATGGACAACGCTCCCTGTCACCCAGAATATCTCAAATTCCTGGATCCGAATGTGCAAATAGTTTTTATGCCACCCAAGACCACCTCCATCATCCAACCATTGGACCAAGAAGTAATTTCGAATGTAAAATTCTTCTATCAAACCCGCCTCTACAACTATCTGCGTGAAAAGACAGAGACAACTGATGAACTTGATGCCATGGAGTTGGAATTAACATCTGAGGAAGAACCAGACCAAGCAGAACCAGGACGACCAGAACCAGACCAACCACAACATGAACCAGCACAACCAGAACCACAACGACCAGAACCACAACGACCAGAACCAGACCAACCACAACATGAACCAGCACAACCAGAACCACGACGACCAGAACCAGACCAACCAGAACCAGACCAACCAGAACCAGGACGACCAGAACCAGACCAACCACAACATGAACCAGCACAACCAGACCAACCAGAACCAGGATGACCAGAACCAGACCAACCACAACATGAACCAGCACAACCAGAACCACGACGACCAGAACCAGACCAACCAGAACCAGGACGACCAGAACCAGACCAACCACAACATGAACCAGCACAACCAGAACCACTAGAACAAGATCAAATGACTGTAACACGTTTTTGGAAGGCTTTCACTATTAAGCATGCCATTGACTTCCTATTTCTTTCATGGGCTGACATCAATGATGCAACAATAAATCATGCCTGGCGTGAGCTGACGCCTCACCTCTGCGTTGCCAAGGACGATGACCCAAGGATACAGACGGTCCCCCAAGCTGAGGCTGCAACAGTTGAGGCAGCACGCGCTGTGGCAGGTTTCAACGAGGTTTCTCTGGAAGATATTCGTGAGGTGCAGGAAGCTGGCAATCAACAGTCTGCAGATGACACAGTGGAACAAATAAATTTAGAAGACGCAGCCCATGAGATGAGAAACCAGCAGCCACAACCTGAACCTGCTTTGCCTGAACTGTCAGTCGGGCATCTCAGTCGGATCTTGGCTGCCGTGGACTGCCTTAAACACAGCTTTATGGCCGAGGAGACCTGCCCACTCAGGACACAAGAAGTCATCCTCAACGTAGACACGGCATTTAGGTTCTACGCTGATCGCTACAACCAGGAAGTTAACCAGCGAACCCAGACGTTGATGACCAGATTCTTACGCCCCCAACAACAACAGCAACAGGAACAACGGGATGCCGAACCCCAGCCTTCAACCTCCAATGATACCGACATGCCTGACGATGAGTTTGACGGGTTCATGAGAGAGGCAGAGATAGAAAGGAGACGCTTGGCACTTCAGAGAGTGAGGGAGGCCCGGGAAGAGTCATCGGAGAGCGAGGATGATCCCGGGGATGGGAACGGGGCCGGGGCAGTGTAGCTGAACTCGCCCCGCCTCGGAAGGGGTTTGCCTCGGAGCGCCCACTCTTCAAGGCTACCTAGCCTATCTACTACTAATTTTAAGGTAAGGTTTCATATTTTTATTCATTGTTGTTCTTATATATAAGATATACTGTAGACTGTACTGTAGAGCCAAAAATATCGAAAATAGGGCCAAAAATGTCGAAAATTGAGAGATGTCACCCATATCTAATTATTCCTAGTTAAAGTTAGTTCCATAATACGCGATGCCTCCTGTCACCCCTATTCTCGCGTATTGGGGGTCCTGACTGTAACTACTTCCCACCGTCTTGGTGGCATGCTTATACTATACCCGTACCGAAGCCTGGAAAAGATCATAGTCTTCCCACAAATTACAGACCGATTGTGCTTACCTCATGCCTCTGCAAATTAATGGAAAAAATTATCAATCCTCGACTTTTACATTACGCTGAGTCACATGCCCTACTATCCCCATATCAGAATGGTTCCCGCCCTGGCCGTTCTACACTGCACTCACTTATTCGCCTTGAACACCAAATACGTGATGGGCTCTCCAAGAACCAACCCACAGTGGCAATATTTTTTGACATTGCTAAGGCTTATGACACAACATGGAGACACAGGATTTAAAAAAATGTACACGATTCTGGCATGCGGGGTCCTCTTCCCTGCTTTTTACAAAATTTTCTCTCTAACCGTACATTCCAGGTCAAAAATAATGGTCTCCTATCGGACATTATGTCACAAATTGATGGAATACCACAAGGATGTGCCCTTAGCAGCTTACTCTTTATTATGGCGATCAATAGTGTCATACGCAGCCTCCCACCTGAAATATCGTATATATAGCTTGTATGTGGACGACTTCGCAATATATTATACTTCTCCCAGTCTGACTCACATACAACGGCGTCTCAACATTGCTCTAAAATCCATCCACTCTTGGGCATCCACTGCTGGTTTTCAATTTTCTGCTGAAAAGACTAACGCCGTTGTATTCTATAGAAATGTTCGACATTTACGTAAACAGTCTATTACTCTCACCATGGGAAATTCTAATATTCAGATCCTTCCACATACCAGGTTCCTTGGTTTAATCTTTGATACTCACCTCAATTGGAAGAGTCACATTGCCTGCTTAAAGGCACGTTGCCTCCAGAGAATGAATGTTCTGAAAACAGTCGCACGAGTCCATTGGGGCGCAGATCGCGCTACGCTTTTACTGTTCTACAGAGCTACCATCCTCTCAGCCCTAGATTATGGTAGCCCTGTCTATGACACGGCCTCTGCTTCCACATTAGGAACCCTCGACAGCGTACACCATTTGGGCATCCGCATTAGCTCGGGGGCATTCCGTTCCTCTCGTGTCTACAATATCCTATGTGAGGCTGGGACCTTACCTCTAGCCTACCACCGTCGATTAGTCCTCATGCGTACGGCTGTTCGCCTCCGTCATGACCCAACTCTACTAGAACTATTCCATTCCACAGATAACTATCATAAAACCATTCCAGTGCTATTCCCAATATTGTCTCGCCAATTGCTCTCCACTTACAGTATCACCGTTCCTCCCATAACTCCCCCTCCTAGTCACATCACTCCGTGGACCCTAAAACACCCTACAGTTTGCTTTCACTTAGTGGATCAACTTGATGCCCAAGCCCCATTTCAATGTCGACATCTCGCTTTACAACATCTTGATGATCACATCCCGGCTGTTTTCATTTACACCGATGGCTCGAAAAATGTGGATGCCGTGGGTTGCGCTGCAGTCTCAGACCATGGCTTGTATCAAAGTACCTTACACCATCACTCCACGGTTTTCACTGCTGAACTATGGGCTATTCAAGGTGCTTTAAGCACCATCTCTTCATTGTCGAGGAACTCTCCACGGGTCGTTATCTGTAGTGACTCAAAGAGTGCACTGCAAGCCTTATGTGTATTTGCCCCCAAGGACCCATTGGTCAAGACTATCATCCACACAATACACAAATTACAGTGCGCTAATCGTTCCATCACACTGTGCTGGATCCCCGCGCATGTAGGAATTCCCGGGAATGAGCGTGCAGACTTCCTCGCTAAGCAAGCGTGTCATGGTACACCCTCTACTACTTTGCTGCGTTCGGAGGATATGCTCCCTGTCCTCCGTCGCCATGTTTATGACGCTTGGCGAGTTGAGTGGAGAGCGCAACCATTAACTGGCCACCTTCGCTCCATTAAGGTTGACATACACTTGTGGCCCTCTTCAATTAATGGTTCACGCGCAGACCAAACCCTATTAACTAGATTACGTTTAGGCCACACACGCCTCACACATGGTTACCTGATGTCCACCCCTCGTGGTCAACCACCTGCATGCCAACATTGCCATACATCATTGACTGTTTTTCACTTTCTTTGTATTTGTCCCGTCTATGCATCTGAAAGACGGAGATTCTTGCTGAACACCTCATTACATGGCATCCTCTCTGACTCAGACTCTTTCAATTTCACCCCTATTCGTCACTTCCTGAGAGCTATAAATTTATACAATGACATATAACTACTGACATATACGTGACTTTAAACTCTGTACCACCTCCTCCACCACTAGCCTTGAGAGGGCCTAGGCCCAGTGGGCTAGTATAAAATAAAAGCATCATCAACAACAACCATCTCTCCAGTCCATCGGGATTTGTCCTGTATTAAACGATACCTCAAATAACATTTTCAATGGCTCTACTAACATCTCACCTCCTTCCTTTATGATTCTTGGGTGTATCCCATCCGGTCCCGGGGACTTACTTCTGTTCATTTTTTCAATAGCCCTTCTTATTCTAGCATGGGAAAACTATTAGTTCCAGTGCCGGTGCCTGTTTGATGGGAAAAGTAGGCACTGCATCATCCGACTCCACTGTTAGTACCCCCCCAAAGTATTTCCCCAGCACCTCTGCTTTCTCCTTATCAGTCTCCGCTCTACTCCCATCATCCAACCCCCCTACCAGCTTTGGGATCCCTACTCTTGTTAACTTTTCCTGAATGTATTTCCAGAATATTTTTGGATTATCCTTCACATTTCTATCAATCTCTCTCTCCCTCTCCTTCACCCCCCTCCTTGTCTCCCACCTTATTTTATTGTTTATTGTCTGCGTTCCAGATCCACTTCTTTAGCTTCTATACTAGACCCCCTGTTCTTTTTTAACAATTTTAGTCTTTCCCACAATCGTTTCTTTCTTCTAATCAATATCCAAAGCTTTCTTTTCATTGGCAATTCTGGGTTCGTTCTTTTCCTCAATTTTGTTTTATCCTTATATTCCCTTACTGGTACACTTTTGGATACAGCATTCTCCAGTTTGACTCTAATTTTCCTCCACATTCCTTCAGCGTCTTCACCGTTCAAGTATTCCCCCCAGTCAATGTCCAAACACCGTTTCAGCAGCTCATAATCTGCTCTATCATACATGTATATTTTTCTATTGCTTCTATTATCCCTCTCTGTTTTAATATTGCAACTAAGGCTTATACAGGCATGGTCACTATGACCTATAGGGCTATCCACATTGGCATGTTCCACTATATCACCGAATATCATGACGAAAGGGGTATGGAGTGTAACCAACCATAAAACACAGAAGAAAAGACCCCACCTAGGGTGGAGCCTGCCAGTATGACAGATAATGCAGACATGGAAGCATGACAGGAGTAGGTAGAATCAAAGCAGGCAGAGGAGCAGGCATGAAACATTTAAAATCCCCCAAGGAAACCGCAGGCACAAGGACAGGAAGTCACATTTTAGCGAAAACCAGACCTTGAGACAGGGCCACCTTCCCTTGAAGGGTTTGTCCTTTAGGCCGAAGATGAAGATGGCGGGAATGCGGCAGCAAACACCCACACACGAAGCTCCCAGAGCGGGGAGGCACAGCCTGTGTGAGAGAGAAGGGCGTCAGACACCCAGCCAACAGACCTCTTATAAAGAGGGAGATAAGGTAGAAAAGAAAAAGAGCTTAGGACAGGCCGCAGTAACAGCCATGACCACTTCCAGAGCGGACCAACTCCAGCTACTCCAGACAGAAGTACAGGTCTCCCTCACTATCCGATGCCCCGATTTATGATATTATTATAGTTTTTTAGGTGTTTGGGTTTAGGTTTTGGCTGGTCCCAGAGTGCATCCCCATTTACCCCATTAATTTTTGGGTTTACTGTACGAGTTTTCTATTTAAGCTAGTTTTTTTCAGGAACGTAACCCAATCATAAATCAAGGAAGACTTGTACCTAGGAGTGTAGGTACTGTCACAGCCACTGCCACACAGTTCCCTCCCTGAGAGCGGAACCGTGAGCAAGGCGAGATGGCATAGGGTACACCAGACGAGGGGACGTCCATGCATAGGTTGCTCAAGCAACTGCTAGACCGGCCAGGCGAGGCACAAATCTGACATTGTAGAGGATGCAGAAGAGCAAAAAGTGGGGCGGAAATGTCCGTCGGAAATGAGCGGAAAGTTGTTCATAAGTTGCTCAAAAAGCGAAGCCACAGGGACCACTCAAGCAGCTGCCAGAGCGGCCAGGTTAAGCATGAATCTGACTATCAAGCGGCTCCCACTGAAGACCGCGCAAAAAGGCTGGGGCCACGTAAGTACACGTCAAGTCGACCAGATTAGGCGCAGACTTGACACTGTTGCCAGTCCAACAAATCCCAAGATTATGGGATGCATTCGAGTTGAACCAGAAGTCAAGATTCAAGCAAGATGATGCCTGACCAACCTGGCAACAGTGTGTACTCACACGCTTTGAGTCGGCATCTGCTAATCGAGAAATCCTAGGCCCCCACCCAGTCAGACTAGACAAGGAAAGGAACTTCACGGGGTGAAATATGCCCCCGAGAAGCGGCATGACGAAAGAGAAAGGAAGGCCATCGTCCCCCAGACTCGAACAGAAGGAATAGAAAGACTCCTCATGCCTTGCCTAGGATCATCGAAAGAAGCAGTCACTGAAAAAGAACTAATTTAGTATAAAAGAACTAAGGCAGTGATAGGCCCTAAATTAATATAAACCTAAATACAGTAAAAGTCCGTTAATCCGACGACCGATGATTCGAATCTCCCAATAGTCCGAATTTTTCAATTTGAGGCCAAATCCGAATTCTCCCGATGGTCCGAATTTCAAGAAGTCCCAAAGTCCCCTTTTTGAGGCATTAGGCCACTCAAATGACACATAATGGAGCACACACATATCATATGTTCATGAATTCACTTTAAAAGTTTACCATTGTCATTGTAGACTATTACCTACTTCAAAACATTCAGATTAACCCTCCAGCCCCGGGGGCTATAGCTTATGACTGTACTGCTGTACCGGGGGTTTTGAGGATTTTTTACCTATGTTAACTACTCTGTAAATGAATGAATATTGCATGTAATGTTGTGAATAAAAACAAATAATGTTCCACAAACCTTCCTCTGTCGAATGGCGTTTAGTAGAGGTCTCTAGCCCCTCTGGTTGCATAATGGTGAGCGCGGGAAGACGAGTGCTTTTTTATGCGGGAATTTCCTCACGCGTCCGAAAGCGTCGGCCCGCCCTGGCTACGACGCACCTAGCCGCTCGCCGCGCCAAAGTATTTATCTCCCTTAGACGATTTTAGTGTTTGATATTGAGAATGTGATGTTTATTTGATATTTTCTAGTTATTTTGAGGCCAATTATATAAAATATGTTTATTAGGGTATCAATTTCACTGATATTGGTAATTTTCACTCGATACCGTACATTTTATTAGTAATTGAGGTATGTTATTGTTGTATTAGGCACTGATTATTCGTTATCACAGGTGTTTATTATACTTTGGCCATCAAATATTAGGTCTTGTGTCACTTTCACTTTGACAAATATGCTTTAGAGAGTGTCACTGTCACTGATAATGCTCATTTTCACTCGATACCGTACATTTTATTAGTAATTGAGGTAGGTTATTGTTGTATTAGGCACTGATTATTCGTTATCACAGGTGTTTATTATACTTTGGCCATCAAATCTTAGGTCTTGTGTCACTTTCACTTTGACAAATATGCTTTAGAGAGTGTCACTGTCACTGATAATGCTCATTTTCACTCGATACCGTACATTTTATTAGTAATTGAGGTAGGTTATTGTTGTATTAGGCACTGATTATTCATTATCACAGGTGTTTATTATACTTTGGCCATCAAATCTTAGGTCTTGTGTCACTTTCACTTAGTTATATGATTTGTAAACGTTTTATATACAATTTATTGTGTCTTTTTTCACTGATTGATATATTTCTATAGGTTCTAATCATATGAATGTCACTTGGTATATACATATGTGTCACTTTCACATATTATTATGGTGGAATTGTATTTGTATCAATTTTCTCATAATACTTGACTTTTTTTATTATAATACATTGGTTTTCTTCCACTTTTTGCCTATATATAATTATAGTGTACATATTGTCATTTTATTTGGCAATTTCAGTATGATTATTAGAACTCCTGCTTGGTGTGGTAAGCAGCGAAGCACCCTACAGCACAGAGTGCCACCTTGCACTCCACACACTCCGTGGTTGACTTTTTACCTGGGTGCGGCCTCACCCTGCTGTGGTAGCAGACATGGCACCGCTTCTGATTTGTTCTTCCTGCTGCATTCTGAGGAAAAGAAACCAAGCTGGTGCCTAAGCAGGTATGGAGCAGACTGCAAGCGGTCGATAACGGCGGGCCCAGGATGTGCCACTGCCCTCTGTGGCGTAGCATACTTCTCCAGGAGCCCCGTCAACACCTGCTTTTGGAACCTCCGCAGGCTATTGAACTTCAGGGGTGGGTTCTCATTCCGAAGCCTGTATATATTATAGGCATTCAGAATTGACATGTCCACCATATGCAGAAAGAACTTTTTGTACCATCTGCACGAGGTACGCAGGCAGTCAATGAAGCCTATCTGCATGTCGGACTTGTCCACCAGCCTCATGTTGACATTGTAGTCCAGGACAGTATCGGGCTTGGTCACCCTGGCCTGGGTGCGGCGATCCACCTTGCCAGTCTCCACCATTTCCCCCTTGTGGATGGTGGTCAGGAGGTTGACCTTCCGCTGGTCGTGCCAGTGGATAGCCAGAATGGGCCCCGACTTCTTCCTGAAGACATCACCTTTTTTGGTCTTTGCAGGGAAAGTTGGCATGCCCTTCCTTTTCCCTCGTACTGTGCCTACAGTCCCCGTCTTGCGCTCATGCAGGTACTGTGAGAGAGTGGGGGACGTGTAATAGTTGTCCGTGTAGAGGACGTGATTCTTATGGAAGTAGCGGTCCATCATGGCTTGCACCACTGCTCCGCCAAATCCAATGAGGGGGTCCACAAGCACGTCCCCTTCCTTCCCGCTGTAGACCAGGAAGTCCAGGACATAGCCAGTTTGGCAGTCGCACAGCACAAAGAATTTTATGCCAAAGCGATGTCTTTTGGAGGGGATGTACTGCCGGAAGCTGAGTTTTCCCCGGAACAGCACAAGAGACTCGTCAATGACGACCTTGCGGAAGGGCTTGAAGTAGGAGGTGAAGCGGTCTCGCATCATCTCATACAACGTCCTAATCTTCCACAGCTTGTCTGGGCGGTGGACGTCGGTGTTGGTGACAAGATGGAGCGCTGCGAGGATATCAAGGTACCGGTCGCGAGCCATATATTTCCCGAAGGCAGGGGTTGAAATCAGATCATTGGTGATCCAATAGTCAGGCAACCTATGCTTCCTGACATGAGGCATTAGCATGGTGAGTGCCAGGAACACCATGAATTCTTTATGAGTCACTGGGGTCCACTTCCTCATATGGCCCTTGGTCACCTTGCCCAAAAAGTGTACCTGGAATTGGTGCTGCTTGTTTGTCTCTTTGACAACATAGCCTACCACCTCCTCATCAAAGAATGCCTCAAATAGTTCGTGTGGTGGAGCATTGGGGCCTGCAGGAAAATTGGGGGTAATGCCTGAACCCTCCAGTGCCTCATCAAAAGCTGGCACATCAGGGTTGTATCCATCCCCATCAACTACGTCTTGCCACTGAAAAACGTAGAATAGGTCTTGTCTACGCTGACGAGGAGCTCCAACTGGTAGCCCAGTACGCCCACGGCCAACTCGGGAGGCGCGCGCCCTAGGGCGGCGGCGAGGGCGTCGGTCAGGGCGGCGGCCAGGGCGGCGGGCAGAAAGACGGGCAGCACGAAGCCGGGCCAAGCGGGTGGGTCGAGGGTCGTCGATGTCCATATAGTCATCGTCATCGTCAGAGTGGTCATCTTGCCCTGACGGTGGACCTATGTAATCATGGCCAGAGTCTTCAGAGCGGTGCCCTTCATCATCAGTGGCCCCCACATAATCTGGCGGGGAACCAGTGATGCGTGGGCGGCGTGCGGGTGGGCGAGGTGGGGAAGGAGTGACAGGTGAGGCTGTGTCCTCCCGAGGTCCCGGGCTCCTTGGCCTGCGACGAGTCACAGAAAGCAATGATTCACTTTCACTAGGCCCAGGTATTGGTGATGCGAGCTCAAATACTTCTGCAGGAAGACATGTTGAAGGCGGGAGAGGTGGGGAGGACCGTGGGGAAAGTTGCGGGGACGTATGGCTGGGGCCGGCAGGGGTGGACGCCGCCGCGGGAGCCTCAAACAAAACTCTCTTACTTTTCTTCATTTTCTTAGTATATTTTCTACCTTTCCCCTTTTCGGCAGCAGTATGTCTCCTGTCGGGGGACCTAGGAGGCAAATAGGCCGAAAGTGGGGGGTCCTCAACCCTTGGCAATGGTGGGGGTGGTGGGGAAGAATGCGGGGCATCCGGGTCATCTTGGGTGGCGTGGGTAGATAAGGGAGACAATGGCGGTCGAGAAGGGTCACCACGCTGACCCTCACTCACAGCCTCATCCTCACCAAGTATTTTAGCTTGTTCCCTAGCTGCCGCGGCCGCCTTTTCAAGTATTTTTAACTTGTAGAAATGGAGCTTGAAAGGCGATTTACCTGGGGAAGGGCTTGGAGTCGTGTCACTTATGCGAAATTTGGTGAGTGACCTTGAACTCTCCCACTCACTCACTCTCGCAAGTTCACTTTCTTTAGGTAAACCAGCTCCCTCAACAACTGGTACATCACCTTCATCACTCTCATCACTCTCAAATTCTTTCGCAAATCCCCGGAATTGTTCTTTATCACTCTCATGGCCATAATCACTCGACTTATAATTACTCGAGTGGTCACTCACTTCTTCATCAATCTTATGCTTGGCATCAGCTTTCTCATAAAGTCTCAAAGTCGTCTCAATACCTCCGGGAGATAACACATTTAGGCGATGGCGTCGGGGTAAGGCACGACGCACTATCAAGGGCGTCGTAGGAAGCACGATGTCGGACACGGCGGAATCACTATTTGGTGTACTGTCCATGATGGCGTCGGGGTAGATACTGTTGTTGTGGCGTCGTTGACGCCGGGTGGCGCCACCTACCGCCCCATCATCACAAAATGTGCGCGCGGCTTTCGAAAATCAAGCACGAAAGCAAGGGGCGTACATGAGGCCATCCGGGTTGCGCGGGCCGAGTATGTTATGGGCGTATATGAGGCCATCCGGGTTGGAGGGGTTAATGGTCAAAGGAAGCTACTGATATAAACGTAAACACCTTCTTCTTCTTCTTCTTCTTCCACATCGTCTGCTAGAGAGTTTGTTTTGCTCTTGAACGCATCCTTGGGACGCTCCGATGCGCTACTGGCTTGCACCGCATTTTCTGCAAGCGCATTCAGTCTTGAGCTTGAAAATGCACCTTTGGATGTATTAGCCTTGAGCTTGAAAACGCACCTTTGGACGTTCCGATACGCTACTATTTATAGTTCAGTGATCGGAGCGTCCCAAGGGTGCTTTCAAGACAACAAGACAAGGGTGCTTTCAATACAATATAATATAACAGAGCACATCACAAAAGGAAAATCACAAAAGGAAAATTACAAGAACTTCTCAGGGAGGTGCCGTTGTTAAGGCATTACTTCCCGAACCACATCTGATCTTAAAGAGCAAGACAAACTTGCTAGTAGACGGAAGAAGAAGAAGACGTTTATATCAGCAGATTCCTTTGACCATTAATCTGAATGTTTTGAAGTAGGTAATAGGCTACAATGACAATGGTAAACTTTTGAAGTGATTTCATGAACATATGATATGTGTGTGTGCACCATTGTGTCATTTGGGTGGCCTAATGTCTCGATGTTTTGATGTTTTCGTCATACACAGGTTCAAAAAAATCACAAAAGGAAAATTACAAGAACTTCTCAGGGAGGTGCCGTTGTTAAGGCATTACTTCCCGAACCACATCTGATCTTAAAGAGCAAGACAAACTCGGAAGAAGAAGAAGACGTTTATATCAGCAGATTCCTTTGACCATTAATCTGAATGTTTTGAAGTAGGTAATAGGCTACAATGACAATGGTAAACTTTTGAAGTGATTTCATGAACATATGATATGTGTGTGTGCACCATTGTGTCATTTGGGTGGCCTAATGTCTCGATGTTTTCGTCATACACAGGTTCATAGGGGTAAAGTCCGATAATCCGAAAAATCCACTAATCCGAACGAGGGCCGGTCCCCTGCCCTTCGGATTAACGGAAGTTTACTGTATACAAAGCTAAAACACACTGCCTTCATCGCCATGTTACGTTAAAAGAGATGAAGAAAGAAAATATTGGCTAGGAATAATACCAGGTCCGCCAACACCAAATGGCGGCGCTCCACCCGAAGGTAAACAATGTCAAAATAGCTGCCACCAGCGTCGTGCAAACCTCCAGCCATACATACACACGAACCACCGACGAGACAACACCTCCGCACTCACGCTCCCGAAAATCAGCTGATCTAGCAAGCTGTTTACAGCGTTCGTCAAATAAACTCACCTAAACTTGAGTATAAGGATATTTTGTGTTGTCCTGTATTATAATGCAGTATTAAAATAATTTGAGATTAAAATCAAGTGAGGATATTTCGAGTGATAAAAATAATTCAAGCGATTGTGAATGCGAGTGGATGTAAACAAATATGGCTGACTTTGATGGATTTGAAGTCGGTGAGACCGAGGGCATTCTAGGGAAAATTATACGTGAGCTGAATGACATTAAAAGGTGGAAGGAGGATATGCAGGAGTGGAAGGTGAGTGGAAGGTGAGTGTTAGTTCACAGATTGAGGCTATATGTTCAATATGTGGTGCTCAGGCTGGGGACATCGAGCCTGGACAAGATTTGAGTCGGGCTAGCCTAAAAGAAATTCAAACTCATATGGGGCAACTCCGGGACGAAAATGAAGCTTTAAGATTGCAACTTGAAGAATACAAAGGGCAAACCAAGGAAATGAAAACACATGTGGAGGAGATTAAGGAGAAACACAATAAATGGGTTAATGACGAAGGAGGAAAAGTGAAGGAAGTGGCAATGAAGGAAATCATGGAGGAACAAAAGAAACAATCAGAAAGGGAAAATAAAGATTTAGAATCAGTGGTAGTAAAAGCTATGAGGAGAAATGAACAGGTCCTGCGTGAAACAATAGATAGAAATAAGTGTATTATTGTATTTGGGGATATAGAGGAGCACATTATTGAGAGGAAAGCTAGGGATAAGGAAGAAATTAATAAGGTAAAAACATTGATCAAGCATGTCGATGAAGAAGGAAACAACTGGAGAGATGATATTGAAGAAGTTAGGAGAATGGGTAAATATAGTAAGGGAAACACAAGGCCAATGAGAGTGCAGTTTAGGTCTAGGGTAACAGTGGATGCAATAATGAACGTAACATGGAAACTTAACTTGACCAGCAAGTTTAAGAAAATTACAATTAGAAAAGACATGAGTATTGAGGATCGAAACATAAGAAAGGAATTGCAAACAGAGGCAAATGTAAAGAATGGAGAAAGGACGAAAGAAGACGAAAAGAAGTTTTTCTGGAGAGTGTGGGAGGGAAAACTCAAGAAATGGTATATAAAGCGAAGGGACGAAGTAGGGAGGGAAAAGGAGATGGTGCGGGTGACGGGGAAGAAGGCAGAGAGAGGGGAGGTGGAGATAGAGAGAGAAACAGTCCAAGTGGAGGCAGAGGGAGGGGAGGTGGAAACGGAGCGAGAAACAATCCAGGTGGAGACAAGAGAAGAGGAGACAAGCTAGGAAATAAATTGGGAGGGGTACGTACAAAAAAGAAAGGAACGGGCAGGGACGAGAAAAATAGGGAAAATACTGGAAACGCTAAGTTCATGTATACAAATATTGATGGGTTAATTTCCAAAAAGATTGAGTTTGACGAATATGTAAAGAGAGAGAGGCCCGGGGTAGTATGTTTGACTGAAACTAAGCTTAACCAGGAGGTAGACACGAATATAATTAGTTGTGCAGGATACAGTACATGGAGAAGAGACAGGTTAGGAAAGCTAGGAGGAGGAGTGTTGATCATGGTAGATAATAAAATTACTGCTAAAGAATTAAAACTTGGTGATAGCATTGCTGAAGTGGTAGCAGTTGAAATTGAGGATAATGATAGGTCAAAATTGGACATTGTATCAGTTTATTTACCTCCTAAGACTAAATCTTGGAGCAACGATGAATATAATGAATTAATTTTGGAAACCTTGCGTATGTTAGAAATTATTTGTAAAAGGAAAAATAGGCTTATTCTTGCAGGGGACTTTAATTGCGGGGAGGTGGATTGGGAATGTTTGGATGCGGGTTCAAATGAAAATACTTGGGGTAGCAAATTTCTTGAACTAACAATGGGGTATCTATTAACACAACACGTTATGGAAAATACAAGATTTAGAGGAGGTGATGAACCATCAAGACTCGACTTATTATTCACCAAAGACCCCCAAGAAATAAAGAACCTAACATATTTGAGTCCCATGGGAAAAAGCGATCATGCTGTGATTGAATTTGAATTGACAGTGGAATTTCTGGAAGGCAGAGAGGAGGAACATAGGGAATATAGACTAAATTATAGTAAGGCGGATTATGAATCATTACGAGGATACTTTGCAAATATAGATTGGTCATTTATTGAGCAAGAACAGAATATTCAGGTAAAATACACCATGTTACTAGACATTTACAGGGAAGGGGTAGATAAATATGTACCAACATTTAAGGATAGAAAGCTGGTTAAGGAGAAAGAGTGGTTTAACATGCGATGTCACATTGCCCAGAACAAAAAGGACTCTGCATGGAATAAAGTGAGTAGGAGACACACTGAGGAAAAATGGAATGAGTATAAGAATGCTAGAAACAACTATGTCAAGACTATAAGAGAGGAGAAAAAGAACTTTGAAAAAGATATAGTAAACAAATGT
The DNA here is from genome assembly GCA_037953745.1 of Lithodes maja. NCBI lineage: Eukaryota > Metazoa > Arthropoda > Malacostraca > Decapoda > Lithodidae > Lithodes > Lithodes maja. The sequence goes on along the minus strand of JBAKBP010002548.1, from coordinate 44,476 downwards.
AATAAAGAACCCAAACTGTTCTATAGTTATATCAACGGCAAAACAAAAATAAAGGACAAAATAACAAAGCTTAGGGTAGAGGGTCAATTATATGAAGACACAGTGGGTATGTGTGAAATTATGAATGATACATTAACATCCGTGTTTGTGGAGGAGGATGACTATGTAGAACCTGTGGTGGAATTGAACGAGATACAGGGACTAGAGTCGATAGAAGTCAACAAGGATGAACTAAAATCATTGTTGGAAGAATTGGACGTGAGAAAATCTATGGGCCCAGATAACATTGCTGGATGGGTATTGAGAGAATGTTCTGAACAACTAGTGAGACCTATTTTTAATATTGTTCAACACTCATTAAACAAGGGGGAACTTCCCTTAGAATGGAAACAAGCAAATATAACTCCAATATATAAAAGTGGAAATAAAGAAGACCCGCTAAATTATCGACCGGTATCCTTAACGAGTGTTATATGCAAGCTTTGTGAAAAGATTATTAGAAAAAGATGGGTGGGTATGTTGGAGGAGAGGGAAATAATTTCAAGCAAGCAGTTCGGGTTCAGAAAAGGTCATTCGTGTACCACAAATTTGTTGAGTTACTATGATAGGGTAATTGACATTGTACAAGGGAGGGAGGGGTGGGTGGATTGTATTTACTTAGATTTCAAGAAGGCATTTGATAAGGTGCCTCATAAGAGATTGTTGTGGAAGCTCAGGACTGTGGGGCGGGTTGAGGGAGTATTATTAAAGTGGATGGAAAACTATTTAATTGGGAGGGAAATGCGAACAGTAATAAAAGGAAAGTTCTCCTCGTGGAAAAGGGTAAAAAGCGGAGTGCCTCAAGGATTGGTGTTGGCCCCAATCATGTTTTTGGTTTTCATCAACGACCTTCAAATGGGAATAGGCTCATATATATCTATGTTTGCTGATGATGCAAAATTAATGAAGCATATTACAAGTAGGAGTAGTTGTGAAGAATTACAGAGAGATCTAGATAAGTTATATGAGTGGAGTCAAACTTGGAAAATGGAATTCAACACGAGTAAGTGTCAGGTTCTTGAGATGGGAAAAAGTAAATATAGACCTTCTTGGGGATATAAAATAGGAGATGAAATAATTAGTAAAGCTGTGAAAGCAAAAGACCTAGGGGTAGTTTTGGCAGACAGCTTGTCACCTGAACAGCATATAAATAAAATAACTGGTGAAACCTATGCAGTGTTGACTAACATGAGAATAGCTCTGAATTATTTAGATGAAGAGATGTTAGCAAAAATAATAGGGACAATAATACGACCAAGACTGGAGTATGCAGCAGTGGTGTGGTCTCCACACCTTATAAAACATAATAAAAAACTGGAAAGAGTTCAGAGAGTTGCCACTAAGATGATAGCTAGCCTTAGAGACCTGCCTTATGAGGAAAGATTGGAGAGGCTAAAGCTGCCAACGCTGAGGGAGAGGAGAGAGAGAGGTGACATGATCATGATGTTTAAGTGTGTGAAAGGTTTTGAGAAGATCGACAAGGGAGATTTTGTGGTGAGGGACGAGGGAAGAACCAGGGGTCATGATTGTAAGTTGAGGAAAGTTATATGTAAGTCTGATGTAAGAAAGTTCAGCTTCCCGTATAGAAGCATTGAGTGTTGGAATAAGTTGGATGGGGAGGTGGTGGGAGCAAGAAATATCCAAACTTTTAAAGCAAAATTGGATAAATGTAGAGAGAGAGACAGGACAACACGAGCTTAGGCTCAAATCCTGTATACTACAATTAGGTGAGTACAATTAGGTGAGTACATGGTAGAGTCCATTATGCACACCTACATCACCGAACGTCTGTCTACAAACCTCAGGAGCCAAGAGACGGCCCAAAACTCACAAAAACTGACTGAAGCAACAGGAGAGGAAGGTAAGCATGAAAGAGCATAGAAAAACACATGTTGTCATCTTGGAGGTTGTGCGAAAAGTGATACCATTTTTAAGCTAGAGGCAAGTACCTTGGGGGTTCACGCATGCATCATGAGGGTCTAGATTAAATTAGCAACTATTATAAAAAAATTCTACTCTCACCCATATTTTCTATTCAAATAGTGGCCTCGAAGTGTGTACCTAGTAGAGAATTGAGGTGCATCTCTAGAAGATATTGGTTAACTGCGCAATTGATTCCGATAAATCGGCCGCTTCTGGAGCAGACAAGATTATACAAGTGTATAAAGCACTACGTTAGATAACGTAGAGGCTACTACTAAATACCTCCCCTCAACCTCTTTTTAACCCGGGAGCTGCGGGAAGACTCTTAAGAGTTCCCCCGGCGGACTGCGGGAAGACTCTCTGGAGTAACGCTTTTGAACGCGTACCAAAACCGCGCGTTAATAGTCAGACGGCTGAAAATTGGTGTGGATATAGTACTACGTGTCAACTCTCGATACCACCCCGCAAAACGCTCTCCCCGCACTCGTGCAAGCACCACCGCGCCAGTAACCAAGCACTAGTCATGGAGCCCACACGTCCCTCACGCTCGCTCCCTGATGACACAACCAGCCCTTCTTCTGGTGGTGTTAGCCACCGTGGAAGGCAGAGGGTGGCTGCCAAAGACCCTAGCTACCAGTATGACACGCCCTACAGCTCGGAGGACGAAACACCAGCACCCAAAGCACGGAAAACACGTGCAAGCAGGGCAATGGCACAGAGGTCATTGGTCTTTCGTGACACTGCCACCACGACCCAGGCCACTGCAACAACCACTACCACCACCACTACCACCCCTGCCACCCCTGCCACCGGTACCAGCGACGCAGGAGGCCGCCCTAGGGCTGCAGAACCTGCGGGGGCAGGAAAAATTAAAGGCACGGGCGTAGGGAAAAGATCCCGTACGCCAGCCACAGTGCCCCTACCACCACCACCACCACCACCAGCCGCCGCCCCTGGCCCGGCTGCCGCCGCCGCCCCTGGCCCGACTGCCGCTGCCGCCCCTGCTGCCCCTGCCAGCGACGCAGGAGGCCGCCCTAGGGCTGCAAAACCTGCGGGGGCAGGAAAAATTAAAGGCACGGGCGTAGGGAAAAGATCCCGTACGCCAGCCACAGTGCCCCTACCACCACCACCACCACCAGCCGCCGCCCCTGGCCCGGCTGCCGCTGCCGCCCCTGCTGCCCCTGCCGCCCCTGCCGCCCCTGCCGCCCCTGCCCAAGGAACAGGGAAGGGGAAGGGGAAGGGGAAGGGGAAAGGGAGAGGGAAAGCGACTGCTGGCCCTGCTTTCCCTGGTGGCCCTGCCGCCCCTGCCGCCCCTGCCGCCCCTGCCGCCCCTGCCGCCCCTGCCCAAGGAACAGAGAGAAGGGCGACAGGCACCACCATCATCTTCCCATCAAGGCCACGCACCACTGCTGCCCCTGCCGCCGCCTCTGCCGCCGCCCCTGCTGTCCCTGTCCATCAGACACCCTCGCGTGGCAAAATTACCCGGAAAACTCTGACACCATCCAAATATGGCGCCCTGCTGTTTGATGGTGATTTACAGGACATTGGCAGTCAAGGTTTTGACGACGAAGACCAAGCACGGGACCAAGGGTGGGTGGATTTGGGAGTGGACAGTGGGAGTGAGTCGGACGTCGGCGACGAAAACGAGGAAGGTCATCGTCTGTCCAGTGAAGAGGAGGGTGATGATGATAATGTGCTGTATCGCGACCATGGAAGCGATATTTCAGACAATGAAGCAGACGCAGACGACATTCCGATCCCTGGCTTGCCTACGTTCGATTGGTCTGACGGGGTCAATTTTGTACCTGACGTGCCCCAGTTCAATCCTGGGACGTCAGGTACAACTGACGACTGGCCCTGTGACGAGCACGCGATCGAAAGCGACTTCTTCCTCGCTTTTTTCGATTTTGAGGTAATGACGTTCATCGTTGCCCAAACAAACGCCTACTACAGGTGGGTGTTTGGGCGATTGGACGTCCTTTCTCCAAAAGCGAGAATACGAGGCTGGGTGGATACGACTGTTGAAGAATTTATGACGTTCTTTGCCTTGTTGTTCCTCATGCCTCTGATCAAGAAGCATGTGTTGCAACACTACTGGAAGCACGACCCTCTCATCGCCACCCCAACTTTCAATAAGTTCATGACTCGTGACAGATTTTTGTTGCTGCTAAGATTTATGCACTTTGCAGACAACGAAAATCCTAACAGGATTGACAGGATATGGAAAGTTCGGACTGTGTTCACCATGTTGTTGGAGAGGTTTAGGAAATACTTTTACCCCTTCCTCAATTTGGTGATTGACGAGTCGCTCGTGCTCTTCAAAGGACGTCTTGTGTTCAAACAGTATATCCCCTTGAAAAGGCATAGGTTCGGAATCAAGCTCTTCGTTTTGTGTGACTGCGAAACTGGAATAGTGCTTGACATGATCGTGTACACAGGCACTGACATTGACATCCCGAAAGCCGCTGCCAATGACCCCATGGGCATGTCAGGTGCCATCGTCAGGAAAATGTTGGCACCTTACCTGGGCAAAGGCCACATCATCTACACTGACAACTGGTATACTTCTCCTGCTCTCTGCCAGTTTCTTCATGACAACCAAACGGGGTCATGTGGGACTGTCAGAAAGACAAGAAAGTTTATGCCAAAATTCACAGGTGATGTCATTCCTCTCACAGATGCCTCCTCCAGTGACACACCTTCAGAAGACGACCTGGCCCAGGAACACCGCGAGAGGCATGTTCGAAGAAGGTGACGAAAGGGGCAGAAGTACAAGCAGCTCGAGAAGTGTGGGAAAGTGATAGCCCTGAAGTGGAAGGACAAGCGAGACGTCCACCTGCTTTCCACCGTCCACACAGGTGCCCAGGTGGATTCTGGCAAAATCCACTACAGAACCAGGAAGACCATCTACAAGCCCGACATGGTAGTGGACTACACTAAGAACATGCGCCTGGTGGACAAGTCTGACTGTCAGCTGTCAGGCGTTGAGTGTCTGAGGAAGACTGTGAAGTGGTATCACAAGCTCTTCCTCCACCTAGTTGATATCACGATGCTCAACGCCTACAACTTGTGGTTGGTAAAGAAGGATATGTCCCCAAACCAGAAGCTGAAATTCCGGGAGTTCGTGTACAACGTCTCATACCAACTCCTGGAGAAGTATGGCACCACCACTCACAGACGTACGGCATGGCGTGGGGATCACGTTCCTGACCGAGTGCAGGTGGGTGTCCAAAGACACTACCTGATCGGCACCGAGCTGGTTGGCACTCGTCACAGGCAGGTGCAGTGCGTCGTCTGCAGCTCCAGTGTCAGGAAACCCCATGTCCCAAAAAGAGTCACCTCAATGTGCGCAGAGTGCAAAGTTGCACTCTGCATGGGCGAGTGCTTCAGGGACTACCACACCTTCAAAAAATTTTGAGTGTCGCCCTGCCCCGCCCTGCCCTGCACTGCCCTGCACTGCCCTGCCCTGCCCTGGACTCGCCCCCTGCTCAGCCCGGCCCTGGACTCGCCCCCTGCTCAGCCCTGCCCTGGACTCGCCCCCTGCTCAGCCCTGTCCTGGACTCGCGCCCTACCTTACCTGACCTGACCTAATTGATCACGCTACCTCATAATGTAACATATATATTATATAATGTATAAGTTCCAAAGATGTCCCTGTGATATAGCTTTTACATTATATAATTGTATGTTTCATTATTTAGTTTATAAGTTTCAAATATTTACATGTTATATGCCTTATTTTTTTATTATATCAATATATATGTTTGTTATTAGTCAAAGTCATGTGTATATAATTATTTTCTTACCTCAAATGAATTGTACAAAAATAAATATGTTTCAACAAATCCTGTCAAACCTACTAAGATAATAAAAAAAAACAATAATAAAAAAAAAAAAACACAAGGTCATGTCATTGTATTCTTACAATATGATATATTCTATGAATATTTCATATTTATTGAATACAATGGCATGATCTTGTAAAACAAAAAATTTATCAAAAATGTTCTAGACAATATAAAACCTTCCCCATAACCCCCTCCTGGATTCGATCCCACAACCCAAGCACACTTTGAGTTTTCCAGTCCGTGACCTTACCAACCATGCCACAGGAGCTCATACCAAATATCACTCAAAACTTCGTGTCTACAATCGAAATGACAATATACAAAAAAAAATGAATTATCCCACCAATTTACGTTTGTAAATTGATGGGATTATCAATTATATCATGCCAAGGTTTATGAAAGTTTGTCTCTGTCAAGAATTAGTAATTATATAACTTTACTCTGTCCAAAATTGCCAAAACATTCAGCAAAATTGCCCCTCTCAGTGCGACTCCACTCATTTTCACACGGTCAAGCGGTGACCCTTGCCGCTCCCTTTAGGCCCTACTACACCAGCCACAGCAGCTCTGTCTGGGAACAAAATTTGTATAAATACAATAATGGATAAAATACTCTTCACAAATACATTTGTATTGTATAATATTGTAAATAAAAAAGAATAATAACTGTGTGGGTGTCGTAAATTGCTCAACCAGCTTTCTTATGTCTCGCCTACGCGCGTATATTGGATTATACATAGTCATGACTGTCATACAAATAATTGCAGTAGGTCTCGAATGTACATTTAGATTGCATATTACTTGGAAATAAATAAGTAAACGTTTCTCTGGTGGCAATCTACCCTTTCGCAAGTGTAAGGAGACACCATTCTATATTTAGCCCTTTATCGCAAAAGGCAATCTGCACGTGTTTACTGACCACCGTCGCTGGTGGTCTATAATATAGTACTTTATTGACAGTCAATGGCCTACATGTTTCTGTGGTACTTCACATGTGTCTAAAATGCAATGTCTGCTTGCATAAAAATGCAATTCTGAAGTCCATTTATACGTACAACATACGCATGTCTCAGTTTCTATCTATCTCTCTCTCTCTCTCTCCATTCCTGACTCATGTTATTGTAAAACTCTTGGTGGCAAGAAACACCAGACACCTGGAAGACAAGGTTCAAAATCCCAAGCATCCATACGCCTCGAGCGCCTTCACACTTGTCACACAGCTGGTTATCTATCTAGAGATCTGCCTGCCTTCTTTCTCTTGACGACTCACTCACTCCCTCCCTGCACCCCTGCATGCCTCCCTCCCTCCCTCCCACACACCCACCCCCAACCCACCCTTTCAGGCTTCCGTGTGCTAGAAACACATTCACAATTTGCGTAAATATCGCATCAATTGGGCTATATGCGGTATATTCCTTGTTATATGGGACGCCTACATACGTACACGTCTTTATTATAGCATGACAGTGCTCTAAATACAAGATTTACGTGATATGTATGGCGTAACACACCCTCTCCCCCTTTCATTCCCAGCACAGCTCACTCACACCTTGGTTCACGCATAGAAACTCTGATAATGTGCGTAAATATCGCATGAATTGGTCAATATGCGGTATATATTTTGATATATGGCACGTATACATACGTACAAGTCTGTATTATAGCATGACAGTGCTCTACGTACAAGATATACGTGATATGTATGGCGTAAACCACACTCTCAGCTCATAAATTGCCGCCAAACCTCCAACACATTTCATTCCCGCCTAAAAATTCTCTTATAATTCCCTTATATATATTGCAATTTTTGGTCACTATGAGGCATATTCATTGTTATATGGGTGGCCTACACACGTATACATACTCTACATAGCCTAAAAGGGCTCAAAAATGGACATATACGTGATAATACGCCGTAACCCACCCCCTCCTCCCTCTCCTTCTATCCCCTGCGCGCGTAAATATTCGGCACGGAAATCTCGCCGCTCGATGACAATCTAGCCGCGCGGTGCCATTCGCTCCACATTTTTCAACTACGGACTGTTCCCCCACCCCCCCCCAGACATTTTTTGGGGGGTCAAATATATATGGGCCGATGCCCGCAAACATTCCCTACACGATGAGGTACTTTTTATCGAAATTTGCAATAGGTCCCCAAATCATCATAGGTGCGCACAGTCTTACCCTGTAGAAAACCCCCTGTGCGCCGCGGAGAGGTTAACTCACAAACAGCTAGAGTAATTCAGCTAATATTTCTACCATTTGGGAAGGGTCAGCCATGGAATAGGTGTGATCATTTACAGCTCATTTGCTCTAGCCTTTTTTGAGTTACAGAGGTTAGGGTTTACGATTTCTGGCCTACCTACTTGGAACAGGGTATAGGACATAAATCGTGGTTTTACGTTTTCGAAGCCATCCCAAAATGAATGGAATCTTCTTACAGTAGATCCTCTGGAAAAAGGCAAACTATGCCTGTGTATCCAGCTCAGTACCAGTACTTGCACTGCTGCGGTCGTTAACGGTGTTGGCGGCGGCGGCAGCAGACGCAACATTTTTACTATTCTGTATTTTTGTTTTATAATCAAACTTCAAAGCTTGTCTTCCCCATGCTTTATCAAGATTACTTTCAAACTCCCTTATTGATTCGGAATCGACTACATACTGGGGCAGTGCGTTCCACTCATTTACCACTCTATCACAAAATGAGTTCTGTGCCTTCTCAAGCCTATTTCTTTCTTTGTAAATTTTCTTAGAGTGTCCTCTCGTTCTTGTTCCCTTCCGCATCAAGAAGATACCTTCACACACATCCTCATCGTACTTTCCTGACACTATCTTAAAAGTCTCTATCATATCCCCTCTCTTTCTCCTATATGCCAGTGTCGGAAGCCCCAGTGTCCTCAACCTCTGCTCATAGCCCGCATTCTTCAACGTTGGTACCAGCTTGCTAGCTCTCCTCTGCACTTTCTCCACTGCTTCTATATCCTTTACCATATATGGAGCCCACACCTGGTTCGCATATTCCAGGTGCGGCCTAACCAGCGCTGTATAGAGATTCCTGAAGATTTCTTCGTCAAGTGACACAAATGTCCTTATCAGCCCTACAATTCTATTGGCTTTGTTTATCTTTTCCGCTAAATGTTCTGAGAAATTTAACTTATTGTCTATCACTACTCCTATATCCTTTTCTGCATTCACTTCCTCCATCGCTTCATACATACTGTATCCTACCTTGTCTATCTTGCTGGTCCCAATCCGCATGTACTTGCATTTTTTTGGATGAAAAGGCATTAACCAATGCTCAGACCATCCCTTCATGCCCTCCACATCTCCTTGAAGCAAACCCATATCTTCCTTACTCCTCACTCTTCTATACAGCTTAGTGTCATCCGCATACAGGTATACCTCACTTCCATTAGTTATAACTTCAGGTAAGTCGTTGATAAATATAACGAACAGCAGTGGTCCCAACACAGATCCCTGAGGTACCCCACTTGTAATTTCCCTCCACCCCGAGCCTATTCCATTCACCAGTACCCTCTGTCTCCGATCTTTCAGGAAGGCTTCTATCCATTTCACACATTTCTCCCCTATATTATAGCTTCTAACTTTCTCTATTAACCTTTTATGTGGGACCTTATCGAAGGCCTTCATAAAATCGCAATATACCACGTCTATTACATCACCATCTTCTAGAATTTGCATCCAATCATCTACCACCTTAATTAGCTATAGTACCGTCGACCTCCCCGGCAAGAATCCGAACTGTCTCCCACTGAAAAGTTGGTTTGACTTCATATGATCCATTATTCCTTCTCTAATTACCATTTCCATTAGTTTACACACAACACTTGTCAAACTGACTGGTCTATAATTACCTGGGTCATTTCTCTTTCCCTTCTTAAATATAGCTGTTATGTTCGCCTCTCTCCAGTCCATCGGGATTTGTCCTGTATTAAACGATACCTCAAATAACATTTTCAATGGCTCTACTAACATCTCCCCTCCTTCCTTTATGATTCTTGGGTGTATCCCATCCGGTCCCGGTGACTTACTTCTGTTCATTTTTTTTATAGGCCTTCTTATTCTAGCATGGGAAAACTCTATTAGTTCTAGTGCCGGTGCCTGTTTGATGGGAATAGTAGGCACTGCATCCTCTGACTCCACTGTTAGTACCCCCCCAAAGTATTTCCCCAGCACCTCTGCTTTCTCCTTATCAGTCTCCGCTCTACTCCCATCATTCAACCCCCCTACCAGCTCTGGGATCCCTACTCTTCTTGTTAACTTTTCCTGAATGTACTTCCAGAATATTTTTGGATTATCCTTCACATTTCTAGCTATCTCTCTCTCCCTCTCCTTCACCCCCCTCCTTGTTTCCCACCTTATTTTATTGTTTATTTGTCTGCGTTCCAGATCCACTTCTTTAACTTCTATACTAGACCCCCTGTTCTTTTTTAATAATTTTAATCTTTCCCACAATCGTGTCTTTCTTCTAATCAATATCCAAAGCTTTCTTTTCATTGGCAATTCTGGGTTAGTTCTTTTCCTCAATTTTGTTTTATCCTTATATTCCCTTACTGGTACACTTTTGGATACAGCATTCTCCAGTTTGACTCTAATTTTCCTCCACATTCCTTCAGCGTCTTCACCGTTCAAGTATTCCCCCCTGTCAATGTCCAAACACCGTCTCAGCAGCTCATAATCTGCTCTATCATACATGTATATTTTTCTATTGCTTCTATTATCCCTCTCTGATTTTATGTTACAACTAAAGCTTATACAGGCATGGTCACTACGACCTATAGGGCTATCCATATTAACATGTTCCACTATATCCTCTTCTTTGCTAAAAATCAAATCAAGTACACTCCCCTGCGTCCCATCTCTATATCTTGTCATCTCTACAATATGTTGCGTTAAAAAACAATCTCTCACTTTCTCTATAAACTTATTTTCCAGGCTACCCTGTCCCGCTGGAGTAGTACAATTTGCCCAGTTGATCCTTGGCAAATTGAAATCTCCAATCAAAATTTTATATTTGTTCTCTCTATTATCTATCTCCTCCATTGCTTTCAGTAGGTTATCATCCTCTCCCCTGCTATTATTTGGGCTTCTATATATAGAGGCAACTAGAATTTATCCTCTTGCACATTTTACTTCAATACACAAATACTCACAATACTGCTGTCTCATATCAACCTCATTAACCTTGAGCTCTTTTCTTACATAAATAAACAGTCCTCTTCCGACCTCTGCTCTAATAGCATTTCTCTCATATAACTCAAAACCCTCCAAACTATATTCCACCAGTTCCCTTTCAATTCTATCATTTTTTGGTCTTACTTCCTGTAGGGCTATGACATCAGGTTTTTACTCTTCATCCTGCAACCTACATATCAGTTCTCTTTTCTTGTCCTGGGTAAACACATCCACATTACTAAACATAATCCTTAATCCATCTACCATTCCTTCAGCAATTACACCATCCCGCTCCTCCGGGACTTGACTTCTTCTTTTTGATGATTTAGGGTAGTAAAGCAATGAAGCTTATGTCACCCTTCCCAGGAGGAAATAGTCACAGGGATAGTTCAAATCGTGGCGGCCTCCCAGGAAGGAGGCTCAGACGTCAGGGACCGAGGAGGGGCTGCAGAAGGGCAACAACACACCCAGGACTTGCGGATGGAAGGGAAGATCAAGTGATGAACGATGGCACCCGGCAGGAAGAAGACCCATGGAGAAGTGAAGAACCGAGGACAGAGGGGCCAACACCAACCCCAGAAGCTGAAGGCGGCTCTGGCACCGACGGAGGGGGCCCACATACGGGAACCCCGAACCCAGAGCCGGCCACGTGGATACAGCGTCCCTCAACCGTGTAGAGCCACGCGTCCCAGGTCCAGGGAGCGACGGCCACCACCAAACAGCAAGGATGCAAGAATATGCAGAGTGTAGTCGGTAGAGGCAGATGATCAGAAGATGATGAAGGCAAAGCAGGGTAGAATGGTGGAAGGGGATGAAGCCGGGGGGAGAGGCCGCCGAACCACCGACGCGGCAGACGACTCCCATGGACGTCCAACCGCTACCGCAGCCCAGCAGAGAGACTGCATTGCTTGACTTAAAGTTGTTATATTTAAAGTTTTGCTTTTAGGAATGTAACTAAACTTTAAGTGAGGGTTTATTGTAACTGCAAGGCAGTTATGAACTAATGAACTAATGTATTATATTTGTACAGGGAGTTGTGCGTCCCAAGTCAGCACGGAGCGTCACCAGAGGCCCTCCCACATCACAGACCAATCAAGGTGTCCTGGAGGTGAGAGCAGTGCAACATTTAGTCACCTCATTAATATTCTAAATTTGTTTTTCTGTAGTTGTTGTTGCCGTTCCCTAGGCTGCCTTGCCGAACAGCCCCGAGTCCCTAAGGAAGGCCATGGGCACGATCGGGCTTTCCCACAGACCTCTAAAGGAGTGTAGATTATGTTGCTGGCATAAGTGATTGTGTAGAATGCAGTCATCTATGATGTGGTGTGGAGAGATGACTTGGTGTGGAGGGAGAGTTGGTGGAAGGATTTGTGTGATACATGTGAGCCGTAGTGTTACGAGGTGATGTGGAGTGAGAATCGTTAGATATATTTGTGTGGTGGGCCGGTGTCATGGGTGATGATGTGGACTGATTTTGGTTGGGGGCTGGGTTTGGGAAGGGGGCTGATGTGAGTTTTTGTGAGGGAGGTGTTGGATGTTTGTTCAGAGGGAGGTGTTGTTGATTGTTTTGAGTGAGACGAAGTAGGAGGAATTGACTGCGATACGGTTGTGGTCGGGGATGTTTGAAGGGAATTTCCTGTTGTGCGTCCCCAATGTTGATGGAAGAACACCTCATCTTGGCTATATTTATGTCTACCTTGTACTGTACCTCTGTTTTTTCCACAGTCTGGATGATTCGCATTGTACAGTAAACTCGACATAGTTGTTGCAAAAATGAAAGTTTTTTCCCTATTTTATTATAAGCCTTGTTTTATAGGTGGTGAAAGTCCTATGCAACACCAATGAAAAGTGTCTTTGCATATCTGGCATTTTGTGCCATGTTTGTCTTCTCACTATGTCCTTACAGCTAGTGCAAAAGTTCCTGGTATTTATATATAACATTATTCGACTTTTTCACCCGACTTTATTTTACAACCCTTACAACGCAGAGGGGGGGGGGGGGGGGGGGAGGATTTTACTGTTTTGTGGTTAAAATTATTTGTAGTAGTCCTACCTTCCAATCCCTAACACTGGCTTTGGTATTAACTTTAAGTAATACTTTCGATAAGCTTAGGAAACAGAATCATCATTGCCCTAACCACTTTTCCTTTTGCCCATAATGCACAGGTCCTTATTTACACCACACTTGGTTGCGTGGGAGATTCTTTCTCAATAACGTCACTACTATCCAGCGATATGGTCAAGAAACAATTTACACTTATTTAAATAGTTTACAGGTAGTTATTATTATTCTCTGTTTGTTTTAATATTCGATATTTGGTTTACCCTTTGTTGTCGAAATTAAGATCCAATTTTGGTTAAATCGTATACAAAGGTTTAGATTGTGGCTATCCGTACGACACGGGAGGGAGGTCAGGTGGTGGTAGAGCCACTCACTTACACTTACACTGGATCTAAACTTTCTTTTGAAATTGTATGTTCTGTATAAATACCAGTAGTTTTTTCATGGAATACAGTTTACATACATGACTCGTGATCTAACCACTTTTTACTAATGTAGCTATTTAACTTAGTACACTGGACTAAATCCCGGCATTCACTGATCGGCCGTTAGGTTTATATAGACCATGGCACTTAATTGTTCTCCGCCCGGCACTGGAGAAATAATTTTTCTTTTCTTCAAACGCCTTTGCTATATCTCCCACAGGCTGGGAAATTAGTGTTCCAGATCTAGTTGCCCCGGGCTAGTGACTTCAGAAAGCTACTTGCCCTGATATATTCCTTACTTGCCCTGATATATTCCTTACTTGCCCTGATATATTCCTTACTTGCCCTGATATATTCCTTACTTGCCCTGATATATTCCTTACTTGCCCTGATATATTCCTTACTTGCCCTGATATATTCCTTACTTGCCCTGATATATTCCTTACTTGCCCTGATATATTCCTTACTTGCCCTGATATATTCCTTACTTGCCCTGATATATTCCTTACTTGCCCTGATATATTCCTTACTTGCCCTGATATATTCCTTACTTGCCCTGATATTTTTGTACTTGCCCTGAATATGGAATTTGTTGAATTAATACAAATTATGCTATATACTGTATATACAGTATATAATGTTTTTTAGTTATTTTGTTTTATTCAATAGATTTTTTTTCTTGGGGGAATACAAAGGTTGCACATAGCAAAAAAATAGCTTTCACAAGTTAGCATATAAAGATAGTGACAAAGTTACAAACAATGCAATACCATCAGATGATTAGTTATATAATTAATATGTCAAAAATAACTAATACGTACCAGTAAGTAATAAGCTGTCAGTGTAGTTATATTATAGAAAACTTATGAAATCATACTCATGTTGAATATTAAGTAAGGTAACCCTCTGCAGAAAACTCATTCTGAAATCTGAACTAAATAAATAACTATCTATCTATCTAATATCTATCTATCTATCTATCTGTCTGTCTGTCTGTCTGTCTGTCTGTCTGTCTGTGTGTACTTACACTAGTTGTACTTACACTAGTTGTATTTGCGGGAGTGAGCATGCTCGTTAATTCCCGCCTCCTAAGATGTGTTTGTCATACCATGCTTTGAAACTATGCACTGATGGTGCAGACACTACTTCGGCTGGCAATTTGTTCCACCCACTAATCGAGTTGGTAGGAAATCTTTTACTTTTCAGATCAGATTTACTATTAAGCACTTTTAGTTTGTAGCTGTGACCTCTTGTTCTCTCACCTCCATCCCTCTCTATGAAGTTTTCTTGGTCGATTTTGTCAATACCTCTAACACATTTGTATATCTGAATTTGCTGTCCTCGTTTCCTTCTCTGTTCCAGTGTAGGTAGATTCAATCTCTCGAGTCTCTCTTGGTACTCCAAATTTTCCAAACCTGGGATCATCCTCGTAGCTGCTCTCTGTACCCTCTCAATTTTGTGGATATGTTTCTTCATGTGAGGGGACCACACTACAGATGCATATTCCATCCTGGGTCTTATTATTGCCGTTATTATTTGCTTCATGGTGTTTTCATTAAGATAATTGAAAGACATCCTGATATTTGCCAATAGTGCTAGTGATTCTCTCACTATCTTATTTACGTGGCTTTCTGGAGACATGTTATCCTTAAATTCTATCCCCAAGTCTTTTTCTTTTTCTGCTTTGGGAATCACTTCGTTTCCTAGTTTATAATCTTTTCTAGGTCTGTACTTGCTTTTACCCATTTCTAGAGTCTTACATTTCCCTGCATTGAACTCCATATTCCATTTGATGCTCCATTCATGGATCTTTTGCAAATCTGCTTGGAGCTCAAGGCAATCCTCCTGGGTTCTGATCGTTTTTAAGCAGTTTAGCATCGTCCGCAAACATGCTCATGTAGCTTGTTAGTCCCTCAGGTAAGTCATTTACAAAAATTAGAAACATGATTTGGGCTAGGACAGATCCTTGTGGTACCCCACTCGTAATTTGAGTCCAGTTTGACGATTTCCCCCTTACTGTTGTTCTCATCTGTCTTCCGCTAAGGTAGCTCTCCATCCATTTCAGCAGTTTGTCTCCTACTTTTCCCTCATGTTTTAATTTCCACAGCAATCTCTTGTGTGGAACTTTGTCAAATGCCTTTTTAAAGTCTAGGTAGGCACAGTCTACCCATCCTTCCCTCTTGTCCACTGTGTCTATTACTCTAGAGTAAAAACTCAACAAGTTGCTTACACATGATCTGCCTCCTCTGAATCCAAATTGTCGGTCAGTAATTAATCTTTTGGATTCCAGGTAGTTAACCCATTTGTCCCTTATTAATCCTTCCAGAATCTTCATGAGGATGCTCAATAGTGATACAGGTCTATAGTTCAGTGGTTTATCTCTGCTTCCTCCCTTAAATATAGGAATAATGTTTGCTCTTTTCCATTCTGTAGGTACTATCCCTGTGTCCAATGATTTGGTCATTATGTCATATAACGGTATACTCAGTTCCTTAGCATTTTCTTTAATAATCCAGCCTGATACTCCGTCCGGTCCAGCGGCTTTGTTTGGATCCACCTTACTCATTTTGTCTATGAGCTCTGGTCTGTTAAATGTGACTTCCGGCATTTCCTCTGTACCTATCTCATTGGATTCTGGTGCAATGAATTCTCCTTCTTTTGTAAATACTGATGCAAAATTCTATTTAGTTCTTCCGCAATCTCTGTATCCTCTTCTATGATTCTGTTTCCACTTTTAATCTTTACGATCGTGGCTTTTATCTTCCTTTTGCCGTTTACAAACTTGAAAAACATTTTTGGATTCTTTTCATAGTTCTCCACTATCCCTTTCTCATGGTTTGCCTCTGACCTCCTCCTCATTTCTGTGTATTTGTTTCTCTCCTCTTTATACTTTTGCCTGTTATCTTCCGAATCCCAGTTTCTCATCTTTTTCCAGGCTTTGTTTTTTGCTTCCTGTGCTTGCCTACATTCGCGGTTAAACCATACTTTGCGATTACTTTTTTTCCTTTTATTAACGTACTTAGGGACAAAAGTTTTTATACCAGTATCATAGATCTCCATGAATGCCTTGAGTTTTTTGTCTACCTCACTTTCAGATAACACCTGATCCCAATTTTGTGACTTGAAAAAATCCTGTAGTCCTTCGAAATCGGTTCTGGAATACATCCAGTGATTTTCCTTGTGCTTTTCCCTTCCCTTGGGTAGATTATACTTCAATAGTAAGTCTATGTCTAGAACTGCATGGTCGCTTTTTCCTAGTGGGCATAGGCATATGTACTTACACTAGTTGTACTTACACTAGTTGTATTTGCGGGAGTGAGCATGCTCGTTAATTCCCGCCTCCTAAGATATGTTTGTCATACCGTGCTTTGAAACTATGCACTGATGGTGCAGACACTACTTCGGCTGGCAATTTGTTCCACCCACTAATCGAGTTGGCAGGAAATCTTTTACTTTTCAGATCAGATTTACTATTAAGCACTTTTAGTTTGTAGCTGTGACCTCTTGTTCTCTCACCTCCATCCCTCTCTATGAAGTTTTCTTGGTCGATTTTGTCAATACCTCTAACACATTTGTATATCTGAATTTGCTGTCCTCGTTTCCTTCTCTGTTCCAGTGTAGGTAGATTCAATCTCTCGAGCCTCTCTTGGTACTCCAAATTTTCCAAACCTGGGATCATCCTCGTAGCTGCTCTCTGTACCCTCTCAATTTTGTGGATATGTTTCTTCATGTGAGGGGACCACACCACAGATGCATATTCCATCCTGGGTCTTATTATTGCCGTTATTATTTGTTTCATGGTGTTTTCATTAAGATAATTGAAAGACATCCTGATATTTGCCAATAGTGCTAGTGATTCTCTCACTATCTTATTTACGTGGCTTTCTGGAGACATGTTATCCTTAAATTCTATCCCCAAGTCTTTTTCTGCTTTGGGAATCACTTCGTTTCCTAGTTTATAATCTTTTCTAGGTCTGTACTTGCTTTTACCCATTTCTAGAGTCTTACATTTCCCTGCATTGAACTCCATATTCCATTTGATGCTCCATTCATGGATCTTTTGCAAATCTGCTTGGAACTCAAGGCAATCCTCCTGGGTTCTGATCGTTTTAAGCAGTTTAGCATCGTCCGCAAACATGCTCATGAAGCTTGTTAGTCCCTCAGGTAAGTCATTTACAAATATTAGAAACATGATTGGGGCTAGGACAGATCCTTGTGGTACCCCACTCGTAATTTGAGTCCAGTTTGACGATTTCCTCCTTACTGTTGTTCTCATCTGTCTTCCGCTAAGGTAGCTCTCCATCCATTTCAGCAGTTTGTCTCCTACTTTTCCCTCATGTTTTAATTTCCACAGCAATCTCTTGTGTGGAACTTTGTCAAATGCCTTTTTAAAGTCTAGGTAGGCACAGTCTACCCATCCTTCCCTCTTGTCCACTGTGTCTATTACTCTAGAGTAAAAACTCAACAAGTTGCTTACACATGATCTGCCTCCTCTGAATCCAAATTGTCGGTCAGTAATTAATCTTTTGGATTCCAGGTAGTTAACCCATTTGTCCCTTATTAATCCTTCCAGAATCTTCATGAGGATGCTCAATAGTGATACAGGTCTATAGTTCAGTGGTTTATCTCTGCTTCCTCCCTTAAATATAGGAATAATGTTTGCTCTTTTCCATTCTGTAGGTACTATCCCTGTGTCCAATGATTTGGTCATTATGTCATATAATGGGAGGTTTGACGTACCTCCCAACCTACCAAATAGGAAAACCTACTATTTGGTAGTAGTCTTGGAAAATCCAACGTCAAGGCTATTAACCTAATTGCAATGACGACTTGTCTATTTTGACTGCTATGTCGTCATTCCAACCGCGGTTAAAAAGAAAACGTCTAGAGTCTACTCCTTATCTTGCTCTAGGAGACGTTGTACATTAACCAAAACTACCACCGAAGGTGAAAAAAGCATAGAAGAGAAGAAAAAGGGGTTTACCTTAGTTACCGCTTAAGGCCCATCCCGTGTTCCGTCATGTGCAGATCCCTGTCGAACGTGCGCATGAGCGACCCTCTCTTGTTATCACATCTCACGTCAGCAGAAGATCGCGGATGGGCAGGGGTCCGGCGTGAGGGAGGGTATTATGTACGTTGGATTTTCCAAGACTACTACCAAATAGTAGGTTTTCCTATTTGGTAGGTTGGGAGGTACGTCAAACCTCCCAATTTGTTAGTAGTCTTGGCAAATCCAACGTCAAGGCTGCATAACAAATAGGAGGAGGACATCCAAGCCCAACCTACCAAAAAAACCAATGCATAAAACAAAAGTATGAATGACAAAGACACAATTTAAACAAGAGAGTCTAATAAAAGAGTGAAAAACTGAGGAGTAGCTAAAAAGAACAGTTTTAACACATGCCCGTCATTCATAGTAATGCAAAAACATAGACTTGTCTGAAACCAAAAAGGTACTGTACCCAAAATCCCTTTTCTTCAAAAACCAACAAAAACACTGAACACAAGAACAAAACACAATTTTCAATGTGGCAAAAACACTTATGTACTGGAACAATACACAATCCCAAACTTGCAATCCAGTGTTGCAAACCCGTACACCCCCCCCCCCCCCCCCTTTGTCATATAAAACAAAGGAAAAGAACGAGGGACAAGGGGGGAAGACCAGGGATCTTCGCCAGAGCACCAGGAAACACGACCCCTGAGAGCAATCACCAGCCGAGGGGGTCGAACACTGGACACGGAGAGGTAGGAGGAGATGAAGGAATTGATAGAAGACCCACAAAACCGCTGAGGCGAAGGCAGGTAAGGAACGACGTGGCAGGAACCGGAAGGAGGCAGCAAAGGATCTGACATCGTGCGCAGAACCCCTACAAACAGGGCGACGGGCACGAACGGTCCGACAAACGCGGCGGCCCATCTGCACCTGCGAGAGCCTCCCACCTGTCCGAGGAGACACCCACACAGCAGGACCCGAAGGCGGCGCCACAGACGCAACAGAGGAGCGCAAGGCCGACACCGGGCACAACACATGGCGAGGATGCCCAAGCCGGAAAGCCTGGACGGCGAAAGGCCGGAAAGCGGGGGCCGCCCTCCCAAGTGTGGCAACAAAAGGAGGGGAGGAGGCGAACGAGACGCCATGCAAGGACGGGGAGAATCGCACGCAGGCCCGGGGCCATGACAATGCCGCCAGGGCAGACACCCGAACCCCAGTGGCCAGAGCGACAAGGAAGAGCGGACGCCCGAGCAACAGAACCGGCGTAGCGGCCCTTGTAGACGTGGGCGAAGCCAGAAGGACCAGAGCCCGCCCCAGATCCCACTGCGGAGGGACCTGGCGCGGAGGAGGTCGATCCCGGAAGGCAGCCGTCAGGAAGGAATCCAGCACCTGTGTCAGAACGACCAGCCCAGCGACGGACCCAAAGAGCCCCCGGACGGCAGACAAGTGGGTACGTATAGCGTCGACTCGAAAGTGACGTGTACGGAAGAGGTGAAACAAGGAGCGTAGGACAAGGGAAGGAGAGCCAACAGGCAGGCGAGTGGCCTGTAGCCACCTAGGAAAAGACCTCCAGCGGGACCCGGAAGGCCCCCAAGGAGAAGACGGCCAGGAACGCTGCAGGAAGTCAGTCAGGGCCCGGCCAGGGCCCGGCCCGGGACCGGGAGCCACCGTGCCACATGAACAACCACGATGCGAAGGCCAACGAGGCCCGCAGGTCCCCAACCGAGCCCAAGTGGAAGCCGGAGACAGGTAGAGGGACCGGACTCGGGCACCACCGCGGCAACCGGGCGGACCAAGCCCGTGCCGGCCACAGAGGCGCGAGGAGCCCGACGCAGCCGTGGTACAGCCGCAGCCTCGCGAGGACTGGGCACAGCAACAGCGCGTCTGGGGGCGGAAAGATGTATATCGACCGCCACCTGTACCAGGCCACCATGAAAGCGGCCGGACCCCCCCCGGAGCGCGAGGCCGGAGGGAGAGGTCCAAAGGCAACTGGCGCGGCACCCCCGATGCGAACAAGGCGACCTCCGGAACACCTCAGGAAGCCGCGAGGTCGGTGAACACAGTCCGTTGCATCGCCCATTCAACAAGAACGCCCTGCCCTCACGACAGGGCGGCCGCCCACAGGGTGGCAGGCCCGGGCAGGGAGGAGGCATGCAAGGAGAAGGGGTGTCGGGCCGCGAGGAAGAACAACTCCACCGAGACCCCCAATAGAGGCAACGACCTGGAGGACCCCCGCAGAAGGAAACAGGGGACAGCCTGTCTGAGTGTCTAACCCGAAGGCCACCGACTGACCCCGAAGGGCCAGCGCGTGGTCCCGCAGGAAGAGCAGAGGAACCAACAGACCGAGGGCAGAGACGGGTAAGTGGAGGGAGACCCACCCATCTGCCGGGAAGTGGACGTCCCAGGTTCGATCGGGAACCCCACCCAACCTCGCTCGACGTATCTGTGGCTACCCAGACCGTCGGCGGGGGGGCGGACCAGGGCACAGCCGCAGAGAGCGAGCCCTGAGCAACCCAGAGACCGAAGCGTCTGCGAACGGTACGCAGGAGTGGCAGGAGCCGACCCAGATGGGCAACGGAAACACCGCGGGGCCCATGAGGAGGAGGCGGAGTAGCCAGAGGCTCCCTAAGGGAAGGGGCAGAGCGGCCCAAAGCAGCGAACCCACGAACGAGTCCCAGAGCCACCCCAGGAGGGAGACCGAGTGCAACACGGCGAAGACCGTCCACCGAAGGTGCACCGCGGCCGGCAGACCCCGGGGCACCGTAGCGCCGGACAAAACCCATGCGAGACCGACCCATGGCACGACACGCGACGGGGTCAAGCGTGAATCGGGAACATCAAAAGGGGAACCCTAACCGTGCGACGGTGCGAACGACTGTGAGGGCGTCGCCATCTCACAGGCCTAGGGCTTCGGAAACAACCAACCAGTCGGCCAAGGAAAACAGGAGCTGGAGCCCGCTCCTGAGGAGAGGACCCAGAGCCTGCCCCACATGTGCGGAGAAGATCCGCGGCGCGATGTGGAGACCGAAGGGAAGGCCGGCGAACAGGAACACACGATCGGAAGTCCGAACGGCCAAGAATCGCTGGAAGAGAGGATGGAGAGGAACGAGCCAAGACGCATCCTGGAGGGCCAGCGACACAACCCACGACAGAGGGCACAGTGCCAGGCGTACCAGGGGTACCGGCAGCATCCGAAACCGTGTGAGCACGACGCGCCCGTTGAGGGCCGACAGAACCACCAACGGTCGCATCGCGTCGCAGTTCGTCGACGGGACCAGAAAGACACGGGAGAGGAAAACCGGGCGACCGGCGGTCAACTCCCTCGACGCTACCCAGCTCGGGCATGGAAGTGAGCACGTGGGCCACCTCCGAAGAGATGGGCCGGCGTCGGTGACAAGAGCGGAAAGGGGGTCGAGACGTCCACCACCAGGTGAGACCCCACCGCGCAACCCGCCGCCCCCAACGTCCCTCGCGGCAACCGAGGGGCGCAAGGGCAAAAACAACCCGAGGGAGCACCCGAGAGGAGGGGAGCGACCCGGTCGGCCAGGCGAGAAGGAGAACAAGGAGGCCGACCCAGAGAACTACACATTGTGTTGACGCGGAGGTACCCTCGGTACGGGCCGTGCGGGCACGAGCGCCACGTCGACCTCTACCCCCCCCCCCCCAAACCCCAGGCCGGCGCGGGGCAGACCACGTCGAAGGGCGGCCGGAAGTGGAAGACCGGCCAGCCCCGACACAGCGGGGATGAAAGGGGCAAGAACAGAAGGGCGAGGCGGAATCGACGCACTGGCCTGCAACGTCCCAGTCCTGCGGCCGCGCAAGGCGGCAGCACTCGTAGCATCACCCCGAAGAGGACCGGCAGAAGGACGGGACTGAGAAGACCCCGCGTGCGACACAGCACGACGGTGCGTGACGGAAGCAGGGACCGCAACGACACAGCGCGGCGTCGCATGTCGGAAGCAGGGGCCGCCGACAGAGAAGCGAGCATACCCAAGCAACCAGCTGAAACAACCCCGACGTATATAGCGCAGAGTACAACAAACCCTGATGAATATCCAAGGGGGCCGGCCGGCAGAACGAGGACCGCACTGTCGGGCGGCGCCGAGTTGCCGCGCACAAAACCGCCTTCAGCTCGGGAACCAAAGACACCGCGAGCCGAAGATGGACCCGCAGAACGCGGTCCAAACCCTCGCGAAGAGCGCCTGGCGCAGACGCCCCGAAAAGCCGCAGGCGGGGACAGACGGCTGGAGGGAACCGAAAGACAAGACAAGAAGTCCGTCACCCTCTGTCGCAAGGGAAAAACCGTGGCGACAGAGGCCTGATCCGGGTGAGAGAAGAACGGGGTAGCAATAGAACAAAGTTCAAGAATGGGCGCGCCCATCCAGGACCAGAACGCGCCGGCCAACCTGCCGACAGACACAAGAGGAGGCAAAAGCAGGGACGACCCCAGTCCAACGTCAAGGCTAGTAACCTAAGGGAGGGACCGAAGGAGAGCCGTCGACGGAACGGTGTGAAGGCGAAGGCCACAGCAAACCAGGCCTCCAAGGGGAGAGGGCGACCGAGCATGACGGCGAAGCCAGGCGTACCGGCGTCGCACAAACCCGTCCCATAGGAGGACAGACCCGTCAACACAGCCAGGGACTGAACAGCCGGAAGGAGGTCAGTGCGGCCGAAGTCTGACCAGAGCGTAGGCCTGCAGAAGGGAGCGGGACCGTAGCAGGGGTAGGAAGGGCGAGGCGCTGAGGGTGAGGCACCGCCAAGAAGCGCGAGAAGAGGGAGGCGTCCAACGACGCCAAGCACCCGTCGAAGCGTGACACAACCCAGCCCTGCAAAGCCAACAATCGAACCGAGAGAGGCGACCCCCCCCACCCCCCCCCCACCCAGAAGGGTCGGCCCGCAGGGACAAGCGTGAACGGGAGCGAGACCCACGACACGAACCAGCAGCGTCGCGGCCCAAGGAAGGCGAGCGACGACGGCCGTGTCGCCGTAGAGGGACCCGTCCCCGAACACGAACGGCCGAGGGGGAAACAGCACCATCCCCCTCTCCCAGCGACACGACAGCACCCGAGAAAGGGGGACCCCGAAACCTCACCGAGGCAAGAGGAGGGGTACCCCCCAGGCGAGACGGGAAGTGAAGGGCAGGAAGAGAAGAAGGAGGAGGAGCAGGACGACGGGAGGGGGAAGGCTGGCCTGGTGAAAGGAGGCCAGAAGGAGCCGCGGGGGGAAACAGAGCAAGGACCCCCGGGGCTGAGAGAACAGGGCGGCCCGACACCGAGGCGGAGGACGGAGGGACCCCCACCGTGGGACGAGACCGTGAAGGAAGAAGAGGCACTGAAGCAGGTGAAGTAGGAGAAGCAACGACACCCAGGCGGACCCTCCTGGACAGTGTAGGAGGGAGCAGAGGGCCAGCGACAGCACGAACAACCGCGCGCGGAGAGGACAACGTAAGAGGAAGTCGTCTGGGCTAGGAAAGCGGGCGGAAGGGAGGAGAGCCCCT
The DNA here is from genome assembly GCA_037953745.1 of Lithodes maja. Taxonomy (NCBI): domain Eukaryota; kingdom Metazoa; phylum Arthropoda; class Malacostraca; order Decapoda; family Lithodidae; genus Lithodes; species Lithodes maja. The sequence continues at coordinate 20,494 of JBAKBP010002548.1, read as the reverse complement.
AACCGTAGAGGCCAGGGGAGGGCGCATAGGAGCAGAGCCGCTAACCCCGGCCTCAGGGCGAGAACCAAGACGAGGGCGACGGGCGACGGCAAGGCGATCAGGAGGACGACGAGGGGCAGTAGCGAGGCGAGCGAGAGCGTGGAGGCTGAGGTTGACCAGTAGCGTAGGTGAACCATATGATACCCAGCTCGCCTTGTACCATTTGTGCCAACCCCAGATGGGACGGCACAACGTCGTCCACGAAGTCCAGGTACCTATTTACAGCTAGGTGAACTGAGGCTAACACAGGAAAGGAGACAAGCCCAATTCGTCACCGCCCGGTCTGGGAGTGAACCCCCGACCCCTCGTGTGTGAGACGAGAGCTCCACCTACGAGGCTACGGGCTGTGGTGAACGGCCGGCAGTCGGGTCAGGGATACCCAGGGTGACGCGGAACCGGGCGGCAACAAAGGCCGGGGAACGGCGGCCCACAGGCCCAATGTGGCGGGAGACCATCGGCCACACCGACGGAAGGGAAGCAGAGGCCACAGCCGCCGCCGAGGAACCAGGGCCATGGAGCAGCACAACCACCAGGGCCAGACACGGGCCACACAGAGCAGGGAGGTAGGCCGTAGAGGACACAAAGAGCGAGTGGCGCAAGCAGGACATGTGGCTCACCAAGCACGGGGAGCGACAACCAAGGCGAAAGCAAAGCAGCCGACCAGCACGAGAAGAACACACACCAGAATCAGCACGTCGAAGGTGTAAGTGGAGAGAATGTCCAAGAAGAACCAGGGAAGGAGCATGGGGAAACAGGAACACACATGCAAACAGGTATCTGTACTCACCCTAAACCGGGAGCACAGGTAGGTGAGGAGGGCGGCCGAGGCGGAAGAGCACCAGCAGAACCTGCAAAGATGGAGAAAGTGTTAACCACCACTCAACATCTTACATGCAGGGCCTATAACACCAGGAAAGTGCATACACCAATATAGTATCAGGCAACAATATGACACAAAAAAGGGTCAACAGTGAAAGCCAACTATAACCGCAAATTTGCGGGCCAATGGAGGTAGATCCGTACCGACACAAACCTCCCACATCGCCACGCGACCCCCCAGCGATCTCCGCAAATTTGCGGGGAGCCGAAACGACCCAGAGGGCCGAATCGAGCACTCCGCAAATTTGCGGGACCGGCCAAGAGGGCCCGGTGCCGAACAAGCGAGAGGGGCATCTAGGAAAACCAAAAAAGGCCCGCAAACAAGCGTCAACTCCTTATGAACTCCAAGCGACGATGACCATCTAGCTGAGCAGTGTCTTCCTTGATAATATCCTGACTCGACCGGTCAAGGGAGAGGCAAGGAAGACACACCAGGGGAGAGGAGGCACATCCCCTGGGAACCACCCAACCCACAGAGATAGAGCAAAGCCCATGAGGAGAAGTGGCAGGTTGGGTGGTTTGGCACAACAGGGGCCCCCGTGGGGTACCCCAGGATTGGGCAAAAGTTATGAAAGGATGGAGGTGAAAACAGGAAGGGAACACAAAAAACCAGTAATGAAACTGGTGAGAAAAAGGGTGGCCTAGCCGCGAGTAGAGAATGTGTCAGGGGCGAAAAACCCTGTGGAGTGAGGGAGAGGCCCCCGTGGGGTACCCCTGGGTATCACGAACCACTAAGCGCCCAGGCCCTTGAGACACAGTGAAGGCTCGAAAGGGGGGACTCGGGAATAACGCTAGTTATGCGGCTGACACAAACACTACAAACAGCACCGCCACCACGAAATCTCAGATTGTGAACCAACTGTACACCAAGGCTATGAAAAAATGAGAACTCATAGGGGCATAGCAATTCCTGAATGATAAACAAGCTAGGCTAATTGAAGCTAAAAGCTAAACTATGCCCAGACTAACAGGAAAAAAGAATATGAAAAGAGAAAGAATGAAAAAATATAGACGGGGAACGCCAAGCGCCCCCGTACCTTCGGTAGCTATTTCCACACGCGTCTCCATTAAACACACTGAGGAGCCCATTTAGGTGTGTCCTAGATCACGTAACATCTGTCTAGCAAAAAGAAGGCCAGAAAAGCTGAAACGAACCTAAAACAGGGTGAATTGAAGGAGCACAACAAAAGCGGACTTCAACAATGGCGACGCGTGAAAAAATGATAACAAGAGAGGGTCGCTCATGCGCACGTTCGACAGGGATCTGCACATGACGGAACACGGGATGGGCCTTGAGCGGTAACTAAGGTAAACCCCTTTTTCTTCTCTTCCATGCTTTTTTCACCTTCGGTGGTAGTTTTGGTTAATGTACAACGTCTCCTAGAGCAAGATAAGGAGTAGACTCTAGACGTTTTCTTTTTAACCGCGGTTGGAATGACGACATAGCAGTCAAAATAGACAAGTCGTCATTGCAATTAGGTTAATAGCCTTGACGTTGGATTTGCCAAGACTACTAACAAATCGGTATACTCAGTTCCTTAGCATTTTCTTTAATAATCCAGCCTGATACTCCGTCCGGTCCAGCGGCTTTGTTTGGGTCCACCTTACTCATTTTGTCTATGAGCTCTGGTCTGTTAAATGTGACTTCCGGCATTTCCTCTGTACCCATCTCATTGGATTCTGGTGCAATGAATTCTCCTTCTTTTGTAAATACTGATGCAAAATTTCTATTTAGTTCTTCCGCAATCTCTGTATCCTCTTCTATGATTCTGTTTCCACTTTTAATCTTTACGATCGTGGCTTTTATCTTCCTTTTGCCGTTTACAAACTTGAAAAACATTTTTGGATTTTTTTCATAGTTCTCCACTATCCCTATCTCATGGTTTGCCTCTGACCTCCTCCTCATTTCTGTGTATTTGTTTCTCTCCTCTTTATACTTTTGCCTGTTATCTTCCGAATCCCAGTTTCTCATCTTTTTCCAGGCTTTGTTTTTTGCTTCCTGTGCTTGCCTACATTCGCGGTTAAACCATACTTTGCGATTACTTTTTTTCCTTTTATTAACGTACTTAGGGACAAAAGTTTTTATACCAGTATCATAGATCTCCATGAATGCCTGGAGTTTTTTGTCTACCTCACTTTCAGATAACACCTGATCCCAATTTTGTGACTTGAAAAAATCCTGTAGTCCTTCGAAATCGGTTCTGGAATACATCCAGTGATTTTCCTTGTGCTTTTCCCTTCCCTTGGGTAGATTATACTTCAATAGTAAGTCTATGTCTAGAACTGCATGGTCGCTTTTTCCTAGTGGGCATAGGTACTGAATACTTTGAACCTCCTCCTCCCTTCTTGTGAATAGAAGGTCCAATCTAGCTGGTTGATCACTTCCCCTTACTCTTGTTGACTCTTTTACATGTTGGTATATAGAATTTTCCATGGCCATACTTAAAAATTTATAGCCCCAACTTTCCTCCCCTGCTCCGGCTTCAAGATCTTCCCAATTCACTTCCTTGCAGTTAAAGTCCCCACACATGACTATTTCATCCTTTGAAGCCAAGATATTTCCTAGCACACTAATTGTTTCCTTACGCATTAGGCTATGCTCCTCCTTACCCCATGTCTTCGTCTTGGGAGGTACATACGCTACTATCACCACTATTTTTTCGTTTCCACCAATCTCTATTGCTAAAACTTCTGCTGTTGAAGTTTCTAGTTTTATCTCAGACACAATCAAATCTTTCCTAGTTAGGATGCACACTCCACCTCCATGTCGAAATTTTCTGTCCCTCCTCCAAATCCTATATTCAGACCATCCTAGCAAATTTATATCAAGGTCTTCTCTTAGTTTTGTCTCAGTGAGACATACTATTTCTGGTTTCTTAGTATTGAGTAAGTCTGTTAGTTCTAGTTTCTTAGAGATTAGCCCATCGACATTGCTATATAGAATCCTTATACTTTCTAGTCCCCCATTACCTGCTCCAAGCGTCTTATCTGCGGCGGACTGTTCCCTACCCTCTTTTATTTTTAGTTTCTTTTTACCGAAAGTTTCATAATCTTCCCCTTTCTTACTCCGTAAAAAAACTTATTCTTTTCTTGTTCAATGTGTGTGTGTGTGTGTGTGTGTACTTACACTAGTTGTACTTACACTAGTTGTATTTGCGGGAGTGAGCATGCTCGTTAATTCCCGCCTCCTAAGATATGTTTGTCATACCGTGCTTTGAAACTACAGTATGCACTGATGGTGCAGACACTACTTCGGCTGGCAATTTGTTCCACCCACTAATCGAGTTGGTAGGAAATCTTTTACTTTTCAGATCAGATTTACTATTTAGCACCTTTAGTTTGTAGCTGTGACCTCTTGTCCTCTCACCTCCATCCCTCTCTATGAAGTTTTCTTGGTCGATTTTGTCAATACCTCTAACACATTTATATATCTGAATTTGCTGTCCTCGTTTCCTTCTCTGTTCCAGTGTAGGTAGATTCAATCTCTCGAGCCTCTCTTGGTACTCCAAATTTTCCAAACTTGGGATCATCCTCGTAGCTGCTCTCTGTACCCTCTCAATTTTGTGGATATGTTTCTTCAAGTGAGGGGACCACACTACAGATGCATATTCCATCCTGGGTCTTATTATTGCCGTTATTATTTGTTTCATGGTGTTTTCATTAAGATAATTGAAAGACATCCTGATATTTGCCAATAGTGCTAGTGATTCTCTCACTATCTTATTTACGTGGCTTTCTGGAGACATGTTATCCCTAAATTCTATCCCCAAGTCTTTTTCTTTTTCTGCTTTGGGAATCACTTTGTTTCCTAGTTTATAATCTTTTCTAGGTCTGTACTTGCTTTTACCCATTTCTAGAGTCTTACATTTCCCTGCATTGAACTCCATATTCCATTTGATGCTCCATTCATGGATCTTTTGCAAATCTGCTTGGAGCTCAAGGCAATCCTCCTGGGTTCTGATCGTTTTAAGCAGCTTAGCATCGTCCGCAAACATACTCATGTAGCTTGTTAGTCCCTCAGGTAAGTCATTTACAAATATTAGAAACATGATTGGGGCTAGAACAGATCCTTGTGGTACCCCACTCGTAATTTGAGTCCAGTTTGACGATTTCCCCCTTACTGTTGTTCTCATCTGTCTTCCGCTAAGGTAGCTCTCCATCCATTTCAGCAGTTTGTCTCCTACTTTTCCCTCATGTTTTAATTTCCACAGCAATCTCTTGTGTGGAACTTTGTCAAATGCCTTTTTAAAGTCTAGGTAGGCACAGTCTACCCATCCTTCCCTCTTGTCCACTATGTCTATTACTCTAGAGTATGTGTATTTACCTATTTGTATTTACCTATTTGTAGTTTACAGGAATTGAGCAGCGCTCGTGTTGTCCTGTCTTAGTTACTTTATAATCAATCCATTTTACTTAGACAAGTATCGTAATGGATATTCCCAGTTCCCAGTATTTTGGACTAACATATCATAACTTATGTTGCCCTATTTCCATATTTACTTTTATCCAACCTAGATTTGAACATGTTAATGTTCCTCGCTCTCACCACCTCCTCCTCCAAGTTGTTCCAAGTCTCTATACTCCTATATGGGAAGCTGAATTTCTTTGTGTCCTTACGACATCTGCCCTTCCTCAGCTTAAACTCGTGCCCTCTTGTCCTTCCATTATCCCTCACGAATAGATCTTCCCTATCTACTCGTTCCAAACTTTTTACTCCCTTGAACATCGTTATTAAGTCGCCTCGTTCCCTTCTCTCTTTCAAGGTAGGCAGTTGTAGTGTCTTAAGTCTTTCCTCATATGTCAACTCCTTCAATCTTGGGATCATCTTCGTTGCTATCCTTTGGACTTTCTCTAATTTGTTTATATGTTTTTTCAAATGTGGTGACCATATCACTGCTGCATATTCTAATCTTGGTCTTATCATAGTCATTATCAATTTTCTTAACATTTCTTCATCCAAATAGTTAAATGCCACTCTCATATTGGTTATTATTCCATATGCTCCTCCAATGATCATGTTAATATGCTTCTCCGGGGATAGATCATCTTGTATTATCACTCCAAGGTCCTTCTCATGCCGTGTTTTGCCGATTATTTCAGTTCCTAATTTGTACACCCAGCTTGGCCTTATCTCACTTGTTCCCACTTCCAAAACATGACACTTTTCTGCATTGAAACTCATTTTCCAGGTTTGGCTCCATCTGTGCAACTCATCTAGGTCCTTTTGAAGATCCTGACAACTTTCTATACAGGTGACATTCTTCATGATCTTTGCGTCATCCGCAAACATATTCATATGACTATTCAAGTTTTCTGGCATGTCGTTTACATAAAGTAGGAACATTATCGGACCCAACACTGATCCCTGTGGTACTCCGCTCGTCACACTCCTCCACTGTGAATATTCGTCTCGTATCGTGGTCCTCATTTCTCTTCCTATTAAAAAGTTTTCCATCCATTTTAACATCCTACCATGTACACCTCCAACAACCTGCAATTTCCACAATAACCTTTTGTGAGGCACCCTGTCAAAGGCCTTTTTCAGGTCCAGGTAAACACAGTCAACCCATCCCTCTCTCTCCTGTGTAACATCTACAACTCTGCTATAAAAGCTTAATAAATTAGATACACAAGATCTCCCTTCCCTGAATCCAAATTGTTTCTCGCTAAGCACCCCCTGTCCCTCAATGAAGTGTGTCCACTTTTTCCTTATAATTTTCTCACAAATTTTACAAACAATGCTGGTGAGGGACACCGGTCTGTAGTTAAGCGGATTTTCTCTGTCTCCTCCTTTGTAAATTGGTACTATGTTAGCTCTCTTCCATTCCACTGGCAGGTCTCCCTCATTCAGTGAAGATTTGATGATTTCATAGATTGGTTCCACTAACTCTTCCGCACATTCTTTGAGGATCCATCCAGCCACTCCATCTGGTCCCATTGATTTCCTCACGTCCAAATCCTGCATCAATTTCAGCACTTCACTTTTTGTCACTTTCATTTCAGGCATCTGTGGTGTTCTCATTTCTCTATTAGGTTCTATAAACTCCTCCTCTTTTACAAACACTGACTGAAGCTTTTCATTCATAACTTCACACAATTCTTTATCTTTCTCATAGCTGTTTGTTCCAACTCTTAGTCTGACAATACCTTCTTTTGTTTTTATTTTTCCATTTACAAATCTATAAAATAGTTTTGGCTCATTTTTGCACTTCTCTACAATATTCCTTTCATATTTATATTGTTCCTCGCGTCGTATCTTTACGTATTCATTTCTTTTCTCCTTGTACTTATTCCAGTTATTTTCACTATGTCTCTTCCGTGCTATATTCCAGGCTCGGTTTCTTCTATCCTGTGCCTTACTACATCTTATATTGAACCATTCTTTTTCCTTCTTTACCCCTGATTGGAACCTTGGGACATATTTATGTATCCCTTCTTCATATACTTTCAGGAAAAGTCTATATTTGTCTTGAACCATTTCCAGGCTTTCTAGTTCCTTCCAATTTATACTTTGGAAATAATGTTTCAATGATTTAAAATCAGTTTTAGCATAATTGTATCTATTTATCTTATGTCCTTCCTTTCTCTCCTCATTTTTCCCCAAATCCATCTCCATTTCTAATATCTTGTGATCACTTTTTCCCAAGGGACAACGATAATTTATCTTTCTAACATCATGTGGATCACTGGTGAAGACTAGGTCTAGCCTGGATGGTTCATCCATCCCTCTGATTCGTGTGTTTTCTCTAACATGTTGTGTTAACATGTTTTCTGTTACTAGATTCAATAATTTACTGCCCCAAGATTCATTATTATTTCCCGCATCTAACCCTTCCCAATTGACTTCCTTACAATTGAAATCACCTGTTAATAATAATTTATTTCTCCTATTAAAAAGTATTTTTAGTGCATCTAGAGATTCCGTGATTAGTTGATCATATTTATCCCGCTTCCATGCTCTAGTTTGTGGTGGTATATAAGCCACTGCTATATCAGTTGCTTTGTTGTCCTTGTCTTTTATTGTCACTGCTATAATTTCTGATCTATTATTGCCTAGGTTAATCTCCCTTGCTTCTATATTTCTGTCAGTCATTATTAACACTCCACCGCCCACTTTTCCTTCTCTATCTTTTCTCCACACATTGTACCCTTCCCATCCCAACACTCCCAATTCAGTACCACCTCTCAACTTTGTTTCTGCTAAGCACATAATATGTGGTTTATATTTCTCAATATAGTCATTCAATTCTAATTTCTTAGACAGCAAGCCATCCACATTACTATACATCAGCTTCATCTCCCCCCTTCTTACACCTTTCTTTTTTTCTCTTTCCCTAATATTCCCAGACTCTACTCCCCCCCCGCTTCCACTCCACCTTCTCTCCCTTGCTCCCCCGTGCTCTCCACCTGCCCTGTTCCTCTCACTTGTTCCTGGTTTACACCAGTCTCTCCCTCCTGTCCTTCGGTACTGGTACTCGCTTCCCCTGTCCGACCGTTCATCCCTAAGTTCTCTGTTTGCCCCTCCGTCTTCCTCTGTGGGCTTTTGATGAACCATTTCCTCTTCTTCGTTCCTACCAGTCTCCAATAAAAAAAATCCACTTCTTGTTCTGTTCTTTTGGCATTCAATTCCTTCACCTCATCCCTCAAACTTTTCATTTTGTTTCTTTCATCTAAGTCCAAGTCTTTTTCGATGTAAATATGCTTCAGACAATCCTTATCTTTCAACCTCCATTTATTATTCATGATTTCCTCTACTATTCCTACTGTGCGAAACTGCACTTTCATTGGCCTAGACAAGCTAGACTCTTGTTTATATTTTCCAATTCTATGCATGTCTTCAATTTCATTCTCCCACTCTCTCACACCCTCGTCCACTACCTGTAGAATCTCCCTCACTCGGTCTCTCTCTATCCTACTTCTCTCCTCTCTCTTTACATTGTGTTTCTCCTTATCTCCTCTTATCACAATACATTTCTTTCTTCCAGCAGTCTCCCTCACTAGATTTTCCTTCTGTCTAATTACCTTAACTACATCCTTTTCAAAGTTACCTCCCTGCCTATGTATCTGTTGCTCCTTTACTATCTCCGAAAATTTCAAATTCCTTACCTCCTCGTTCTTTTGAAATTCATCCTTCTTTAATTCAACATCCTTCATATCTTTCTTCATCCTGTCCATTTCTTCCTGCATTTCGCTAATACAAACCCTTAACACGTAATTCTCATCCTTCAAAATACCAATTTGGTTTGCCATTCTTTTTTCTCTTCGTTCATAATCTAAGCTTTTTGTCTCCTGTTCCTCTAGCTTCCGCTCCAGTTTATTCAACCTCACCGCAAATGCAGATATTGCTACTCCTTCCTCTGAGAACCCTGAAATATCAAATACCTCATGATCACGATCATAAGGGTCTCTGGTTACCCTGCTTGGGGGCAGGCTGAGCCGGTTCCTCCCACCGCTGGCCATACTGCCAGCTGGCCTTTGTTTACACCTGTTCGGCTCCACAAGTTTCGGTGGGAATATCCATTACTTTTTCTTTCCTACTCAAATCAAACTCAACTCTCACCTGTTTTAACTAGGGAGTATATTCACTAATTGCATTTAAATTATAATTAATAAACAAAAGGACAACACATATGAACGCTACAAAAATACAAAACCACCAAACAGGCGCTGGCTGAATCAGCTGTCTCAAGCACGTCCGCCCTCCACCACGGTCTGACTGTGTACTCACCTAATTGTACTCACCTAATTGTAGTATACAGGATTTGAGCCTAAGCTCGTGTTGTCCTGTCTCTCTCTCTACATTTATCCAATTTTGCTTTAAAAGTTTGGATATTTCTTGCTCCCACCACCTCCCCATCCAACTTATTCCAACACTCAATGCTTCTATACGGGAAGCTGAACTTTCTTACATCAGACTTACATATAACTTTCCTCAACTTACAATCATGACCCCTGGTTCTTCCCTCGTCCCTCACCACAAAATCTCCCTTGTCGATCTTCTCAAAACCTTTCACACACTTAAACATCATGATCATGTCACCTCTCTCTCTCCTCTCCCTCAGCGTTGGCAGCTTTAGCCTCTCCAATCTTTCCTCATAAGGCAGGTCTCTAAGGCTAGCTATCATCTTAGTGGCAACTCTCTGAACTCTTTCCAGTTTTTTATTATGTTTTATAAGGTGTGGAGACCACACCACTGCTGCATACTCCAGTCTTGGTCGTATTATTGTCCCTATTATTTTTGCTAACATCTCTTCATCTAAATAATTTAGAGCTATTCTCATGTTAGTCAACACTGCATAGGTTTCACCAGTTATTTTATTTATATGCTGTTCAGGTGACAAGCTGTCTGCCACAACTACCCCTAGGTCTTTTGCTTTCACAGCTTTACTAATTATTTCATCTCCTATTTTATATCCCCAAGAAGGTCTATATTTACTTTTTCCCATCTCAAGAACCTGACACTTACTCGTGTTGAATTCCATTTTCCAAGTTTGACTCCACTCATATAACTTATCTAGGTCTCTCTGTAATTCTTCACAACTACTCCTACTTGTAATATGCTTCATTAATTTTGCATCATCAGCAAACATAGATATATATGAGCCTATTCCCATTTGAAGGTCGTTGATGAAAACCAAAAACATGATTGGGGCCAACACCGATCCTTGAGGCACTCCGCTTTTTACCCTTTTCCACGAGGAGAACTTTCCTTTTATTACTGTTCGCATTTCCCTCCCAATTAAATAGTTTTCCATCCACTTTAATAATACTCCCTCAACCCGCCCCACAGTCCTGAGCTTCCACAACAATCTCTTATGAGGCACCTTATCAAATGCCTTCTTGAAATCTAAGTAAATACAATCCACCCACCCCTCCCTCCCTTGTACAATGTCAATTACCCTATCATAGTAACTCAACAAATTTGTGGTACACGAATGACCTTTTCTGAACCCGAACTGCTTGCTTGAAATTATTTCCCTCTCCTCCAACATACCCACCCATCTTTTTCTAATAATCTTTTCACAAAGCTTGCATATAACACTCGTTAAGGATACCGGTCGATAATTTAGCGGGTCTTCTTTATTTCCACTTTTATATATTGGAGTTATATTTGCTTGTTTCCATTCTAAGGGAAGTTCCCCCTTGTTTAATGAGTGTTGAACAATATTAAAAATAGGTCTCACTAGTTGTTCAGAACATTCTCTCAATACCCATCCAGCAATGTTATCTGGGCCCATAGATTTTCTCACGTCCAATTCTTCTAACAATGATTTTAGTTCATCCTTGTTGACTTCTATCGACTCTAGTCCCTGTATCTCGTTCAATTCCACCACAGGTTCTACATAGTCATCCTCCTCCACAAACACGGATGTTAATGTATCATTCATAATTTCACACATACCCACTGTGTCTTCATATAATTGACCCTCTACCCTAAGCTTTGTTATTTTGTCCTTTATTTTTGTTTTGCCGTTGATATAACTATAGAACAGTTTGGGTTCTTTATTACATTTGTTTACTATATCTTTTTCAAAGTTCTTTTTCTCCTCTCTTATAGTCCTGACATAGTTGTTTCTAACATTCTTATACTCATTCCATTTTTCCTCAGTGTGTCTCCTTCTCACTTTATTCCATGCAGAGTCCTTTTTGTTCTGGGCAATGTGACATCGCATGTTAAACCACTCTTTCTCCTTAACCAGCTTTCTATCCTTAAATGTTGGTACATATTTATCTACCCCCTCCCTGTAAATGTCTAGTAACATGGTGTATTTTACCTGAATATTCTGTTCTTGCTCAATAAATGACCAATCTATATTTGCAAAGTATCCTCGTAATGATTCATAATCCGCCTTACTATAATTTAGTCTATATTCCCTATGTTCCTCCTCTCTGCCTTCCAGAAATTCCACTGTCAATTCAAATTCAATCACAGCATGATCGCTTTTTCCCATGGGACTCAAATATGTTAGGTTCTTTATTTCTTGGGGGTCTTTGGTGAATAATAAGTCGAGTCTTGATGGTTCATCACCTCCTCTAAATCTTGTATTTTCCATAACGTGTTGTGTTAATAGGTACCCCATTGTTAGTTCAAGAAATTTACTACCCCAAGTATTTTCATTTGAACCCGCATCCAAACATTCCCAATCCACCTCCCCGCAATTAAAGTCCCCTGCAAGAATAAGCCTATTTTTCCTTTTACAAATAATTTCTAACATACGCAAGGTTTCCAAAATTAATTCATTATATTCATCGTTGCTCCAAGATTTAGTCTTAGGAGGTAAATAAACTGATACAATGTCCAATTTTGACCTATCATTATCCTCAATTTCAACTGCTACCACTTCAGCAATGCTATCACCAAGTTTTAATTCTTTAGCAGTAATTTTATTATCTACCATGATCAACACTCCTCCTCCTAGCTTTCCTAACCTGTCTCTTCTCCATGTACTGTATCCTGCACAACTAATTATATTCGTGTCTACCTCCTGGTTAAGCTTAGTTTCAGTCAAACATACTACCCCGGGCCTCTCTCTCTTTACATATTCGTCAAACTCAATCTTTTTGGAAATTAACCCATCAATATTTGTATACATGAACTTAGCGTTTCCAGTATTTTCCCTATTTTTCTCGTCCCTGCCCGTTCCTTTCTTTTTTGTACGTACCCCTCCCAATTTATTTCCTAGCTTGTCTCCTCTTCTCTTGTCTCCACCTGGACTGTTTCTCGCTCCGTTTCCACCTCCCCTCCCTCTGCCTCCACTTGGACTGTTTCTCTCTCTGCCTTCTCCCCCGTCACCCGCACCATCTCCTTTTCCCTCCCTACTTCGTCCCTTCGCTTTATATACCATTTCTTGAGTTTTCCCTCCCACACTCTCCAGAAAAACTTCTTTTCGTCTTCTTTCGTCCTTTCTCCATTCTTTACATTTGCCTCGGTTTGCAATTCCTTTCTTATGTTTCGATCCTCAATACTCATGTCTTTTCTAATTGTAATTTTCTTAAACTTGCTGGTCAAGTTAAGTCTCCATGTTACGTTCATTTATTGTGTGTGTGTGTGTGTGTGTGTAAGTGTAGATATTTTATTGCAAAATTCATGGTTCACATCTCTAATGAATGCGAAGGACTAGCTTTAGTTTATGATAATAAATATTGCTGATTTATTTTTATTTTTTTTGTATATAGAAAATAGAAATATGTCCAGAAAGTGAGTGATAAAGTCATCTTTAATCGACATTCGACACTTGGTACTTATTACTTAAGCCCATGGCCTCCCAACCAATGTCTGCAATGGCAGACATTAGGGGTGAAGTAGACCAGTGTTGTATTTACAACGTGAATACAAGACCCTGATCAGCATGATCGAATTGATTACACTGGTTACAAACTAAATTCACCACCACAGCCATTCCAACAGTATGACAACACACATTTCACTTGCACCCCCATACACAAATAATAATTCGCGGTTAGACATTATCAATTACCAACCCTCCCACGAAACAAGATACAAAATCGAACGAACTGAACGTTGCCTCGATGCTGGAGCTTAGTTTGTGCCCATCCCCTCAGGGATCAAGTTGTCTGGCAATAAATATAGTTTTATTTAGGCCTAGGCATACTGTACATTTGTACAGTAGGAGAACAGAGACTGCAGAGTATCATATTATAGGTTTGACTCCTGTAAGGAGATAAAGAAAACCTAATATTTAGTAGTGGCCCCGTAATCATTGACGAACATGCCTATTACATAAGGCATCCTCTTCAAACACTAATCCGCCGTAGTTTGAATCTACCGCGCAGAGCATTTAAAAACTGAGGAGCCTTCATCATGAGCGCACGCGACCTCACTCATGGCTTCAGTCATTATGAATTGGGTTCTCACTCCGAAAAAACTTCGTAAAATATAAAAACAAAAAGAAAATAAGAATAACTATCTAATAAGCTTTCCATCATATCGTGGATGTACTTGTGTGGATCTCTGACCAGACGCTGATTCAGGCGTCATTCCTCCTTCACTGACATATCAAGTAAACCAAGATCCTTAATACATCAACGAAGGGGAAGGGGACGGTCGGGAGGGCCCCAGTCGTCAATGATTACGGGGCCACTACTAAATATTAGGTTTTCTTTATCTCCTTACAGGAGTCAAACCTATAATTTATTAGTGGCCCCTCCATCATTGACGAACATGCCTGATTTCTAAGACTGGAGGGGGACATTCGTAATCATATCATAACTCTAGAAAAGTAGATAATAAACACAACCACATAGTATTCTTATTCTTGAAAAATATATTTAATCATTGGCGTCGCCGAAAAAATACAAGAAAAAGGGGGTTCAGGCAGGTGCGTGCTTCAAAGAAGCCTGCCTGACAAAATGGGTAACCCTAAAGATTCTGAACACAGATCTGTAGTTACAAAGGCACCCCACTCAACGAGTGGTGACAAAAATAACAAGTTATAAGCTTATATGTGCACATCATAAACCCCAACATAATCGTGGAGATAAATTGCAAAGGATCTCCACTGATTCTAAAATTAAATTGCTTTCGCAGTTAACACTACTATAACAACCCTGTTGTTTTGTACTAACATTGTACTAGCACAATTTCTCTCTGAGAAAATTTTATATCACATTAACCTTACATTTATATCACAGCTCTCATACTCCGGCGGGGTCTAGGGTGTCCTATGTCAACTGACTGCACCCCCCCCCCCCCCCCTTTGTGAAAATAAACAAAAGTGACTGTAGGGCCACCTAGACCCTCTGCCTTAAAGCTATACATGGTAAGGAAGGTTTGTCTAGAGCAACTGACAAGTATCTAGACAAAAACGTATGATTAGACGCCCACAATTGAGTGGACGCGATATCTTCCACTGAAAAGTTTTTCAGGAAACGTAAAGAGGCTGCCCATTTGCGTAAATCGTGGGCCCTACCCACCACGCCGGGATTACTCTCTTTAATGACTTCGACCAGAAGAGAGGCTAATCGCCGTTTAAGTAAGCGTTTACCCGTACTTGCTACCCATAAAGCACCTTGGGGGTTTAGAGGAGCTACTCTCAAATATTTGGTTAGGGCTTGCACTGGACATAGATTATGATGCACCTTTCCCCTTTTTAATGCTGGCACCGTGAACTCTGAAAACACGTGTGCACTGTGCTCATTCTTGGCTACAAAACCTGGGGAAGGCGCAATGTAAATACATTCGTTAAGTCTACCAAACCTAAGGCAATTGGGTGTGTTGCTCATCGCCGCCAGCTCAGACACTCTGTTCCCGGTGGCCAAAGCCATAAGGAAAACCGCCTTTTTAAAGAGTAAAGCAAAGTCTGCAGTATTTTGGTACAGACGAGAGTGAAGTAAAGACAAAGCTTTGTCGAGAGACCAAGTAGGCATGAGCTGACGGGGAGGTGGGCGAAGTTTAAAACAAGCTCTCATAAAACCTGTTTCTTCCGCCACCGGTATGGAAAGACCTGTCAGGTCTAAAAAGGGCACTCTAATTGCAGTTAAGTGATTTTTTAATGTTACCACCGATAAATGTTTCTGTTCAAACAGATAATTCAAGTAATTGAAAATTAAAGCCACTGACGGCACATTCTGTTCCGTTCTGACAATCCAGGAAGTAAAGGCTTGCCAATGTGAGTGATACTGACGTTTCGTAGACTGAGTATATTGATTGATTAATTTATTAGTCACATCTCTACCGTATGGTGCCAGCCACTTGGCCTCCTGAATGTCCATAATGCAAAAGTCAGCGAGGTCGCTAGGTTGCCAATCGTGTCTAAGTGGAAATACCCGACCGGGAGCGATACCGGGTCCGGGCACCACGTTTTCAATTGCTGGTACCACAACTGCGCCGGCCACAGGGGCGCGATTAGCGAGACTAAGCCTCGATAATCTCGTAGTTTGTTCACTACGTGGCACATTAGTGACGCATCTGGCGGTGGAAACAGATAGATGGAGCTCCATCTGTTCCAGTCTGTCACTAGGGCGTCTGGCCCCCCTGCCGGCGTTATCGACCGGCGGGTGAGGTATAGAGGGAGTTTGTGAGTCTCCTCGGACGCAAAAAGATCCACTTGTGGATGGGAGAGCTCTGCAATCATTAGGTTGAAAATGGGTTGCTTGAGCTCCCATTCTACTGTTGTGCTCTGTCTCCGGGACAGAGCGTCTGCCCAGACGTTCGCTACGCCTGGGAGATAAGATGCGTGAAGGTAAATTTCTAGTCTGTTGGCTAGAGTAAAAATCTCTTCCGACACGTTTAGCAACCTCCTGGACCTCGTTGATCCTTGCTTCTGAATACAGTGAACCGCATTCAGATTGTCCATTCTGAAGGCCACCGACTTGCCCCGTAATGCCGGGCCGTGAGCCTGAAGGAAATACAAGGGGACTAGTAATTCTTTGACATTGATGCGAGAGATTTCTAAGTGGGACCAAAGCCCCTGACCCTGGTGCCCCTGATTTGATTGAAATCCCCAACCTATTGTGCCTGACGCATCCGTGTCTATCCATACCGTTGGTGGAGGAGAAATCCATGACATTATTGAGTACAACGTTTCCCTCTTTGCCCAGACCGCTAGTAAGGTGTGGATTAATTTCGGGATGGGCCATAATTTTCCCGCCGGTAAGAGCGGGAAATATTTGTTGCCTTCCAATATTAGTCGTTTTACTTTCAACCGGCCCAACTTGACAGTTAGTTGAATCCAGTTGAGAGAGCCGACCAGAGATTCCCAGACCCTTCGCGTCGTAGTCAGACTGTGAAGAAACATGAACAGTTTCCTGCGAAACCTGTTGCGATTGTCCACACTCTGACTCAGAGTGAAAGCGGCTGTGTCCCAGACCAGCCCTATCCACTGAATTACTCGTGAGGGAACAAGGTTTGACTTTACCAGATTTACCTTGAAGCCTAGAGTTTTGACATGATTTAAAATGATATTGACATGTTTTATGCATAAATGTTGTGTCTCTGCCACCACCAGCCAGTCGTCCAGATACCACAACACTCTGATCCCCTGTTTTAACAATGGCATCAGGGCTTGCCGGACTAATTTCGTGAATAATCGAGGTGCTAGGTTCAAACCGAACGGCATCCTTTGAAAAACAAAATTTTGGTGCCTGATCCTTAAGGCCAAAAACCTTTGAAATCTTTTGTTGACCGATACGTGCCAATAGGCGTCTGTCAGGTCTAGTGAGCACATCCAACCTCCCGGCGGAAGTGTTAGCCTGATTTGGTGTACTGTTAACATTCTGAAAGATTCGTTGTGAATGTGAAGGTTCAGGTAAGACAGGTCTACGACCGGCCTCATCTGAACACTGTCCCTTTTGGGAACCAAAAATAGTTTGGACGTGAATACAGGGTAATTTGGGGGGACCGGGATGATGACATTCTTGACAATCATTTCCTGGACCAGTGACTCCACCTCTAAAGAAACAAAATTCGCCGTTGTCGGCTGACGTAAGCGAGGTCGCCGGAGCCACCGCCAAGTGATGCCTTTGCGAGCCACCATCCGTGCCCAAGTGTTTAATGGCCATGCCTGGTGACACGTTCGGAACGACCCAGTTAGCAGACAAGGGTTCGCCGGCTGTACTACCCTCGGGTCCTCCGGCCTTAAAGTTGGCACCGGGAGTGAGAGAGACTTTAGTTTTTTGATGGTGGGGTTGGTGGTGCTGGACGCTTTGCCGGCTGGCTGGTGTTGGCCGACGACTGGCCCTGACCTGGCTTATGCTGGCCGCGTCCTCTCTGACCTGAAAACCTACCCTGTCTATGCCTGTACTGACCTTGGGGGGAGTGGGAAGACTTAGGCGGAAGAAAGGGTTTAGATCCCCCTGGCTGAGCTTTAGTAGTTGGCCTGGGTTTGGGAAAGGTAAATGTAGGTTTCTTAGAAGGGGTGGGACTGTGCTTAAAAGCCTGTGCCATATTCAACACCGTTCTCCACACTTCAGGGGACATTAGAGAGGGAGTAAGCACTGGTGACATGACCACCTGAATCGCAATGCGATCAGGTAGCTTGCGAACTAAAGACATTCTGAGATCTTGTCTTGCTCGTACCGCCTCAAGCAAGGCGGTGCGTATGTCACCCAAGGATTGGATTGACGACTGGAGGAGCAGTCGCCGGGACAATTCAACCGATCTTCTGGCATCCGCATCTGCGATTGCCTGAGTAGACCGTAGTAAAGACTTAGCTACCTGTTGAGACACTATGTATTGGGAGAACAGGCGAAAAGCTTTCCCCCTGAGCCTAAATTCTCTGTCTAGGTGAGTAGGGGTAGGGGTAGTGAAAGGGTCTTTCAGCTCACAAAGATTAATTTTAGGGGCAGCTAGGAAAGAAAACAAAGCTGACGGGACTCCGCCTGCAGACCCTACAGGCATGGAGAACCACGAATGAGTATCTTGAGGGATCTGGTGGGAAGATTTCGAAGTAAA
Source organism: Lithodes maja (assembly GCA_037953745.1). NCBI lineage: Eukaryota > Metazoa > Arthropoda > Malacostraca > Decapoda > Lithodidae > Lithodes > Lithodes maja. The sequence continues at coordinate 2,163 of JBAKBP010002548.1, read as the reverse complement.
TGTGGTTGCAAAGTTTTGAGCCTCTATTTCCCAATCTACCCAAGGTCCTGGACCCAACTGCCCCACCTTCAAAACTGGATTAGCTGCTTCGTCTGTGACGGTCTGTAAATCAAGTTCAGGAGTGAGAGCTGACAGAGTCTTAATATCGTTAAACCCATCCAGCTTAGACCAGTCTGAAAATAGCTTTGAAGCTGAGGCAGGGGGTAAAGCTGGCTTAGTAGCATACACAAAATAGTCCTGGTGATAATAACTAGGTATAGCCTTAATGTTTACGTCTAGTACATTTCCCAAATTATCCAAGGCCCTTAATTTCTTTGATTTATTGCCTTGGATGACCCACTCACTCGGTACTGGGAGCTCCCCTGACAAGGTAGGCTGGGCCAGCTCTGGTTTAGTGGGGGTCAAAAGGACCCAAGACTCGTCTGGTCCATAAAGCAAGGGCATGGCTACCTTTCTGACAGGTGCCTTGTCTAGAGGGGGTGGATTAACATCCGTGATGACCCTGACATTGGAAGTTGTCAATGCCGCCGTAGCAGCCTTGGTAGCTACTGATGTTGACAGAGTGGGGGGGTTAGGGATCTTAGATAAGACAATCGAAGTCATCAGAGGCCGTACCGTAGAACTTGTCGTGGGAGCCCCCAAGTCGATCGTGGGGGCCTCCTGTTGTTGGCCAAAAAATCTAGATAAAGCCTGAGTAAGCAGCCCATTAATTTCTTGCGCAGTAACAAATTGATTTGAAGATGAACTTACAGGTGAATCATTAATATCCTGCGCGGCGTCTAAGCCTGAGCCTGACTCTTGCCCTTCCATTTCCGAAATTATTGAAACTTCGTCTTTCTCTTCCTGAGAAGATCCCTCCGAAGCCGGGGTACCTTGCTGCCAAGACAAGTCAGGAATAGAGGATGGGATCGCCGCGTCCCTGTGGACATCAGCTACTGTGTGACTCGTTTGAGTCGAACGTGGGTGGTCGGACCCTGGCTGAGCAAACCGCCAAACCCCGAGGCCTTGGCCTACACTCTCTTGAGAGTCTGACACATTATCACGAACTGAACCCCCCGAACTTTCCAATTCCAGGGTCAAAATATTTATGGGTAAATCCTCTTTAAGGACAGGCACCGCACTGGACCCTTGAGACCTAACACAAACTCTGTCTGGGGTAGAGGTATGAAGAGAGGCACTAGGAACTGGTGAATGTAGGGAGGACTTTCTTTTATGTGAATCCTTTTTGGAGGATTTATGGCTACGGTGTGACCGTGAACTATTCTTAGATTTCGAGGAATCATCGCCGTGACCACTGGTGGAACTTTCCGTCCTACTCTTCTTACTCGCCGGTGAAGAGGCAAGACTAGATGACTGTCGTCTGAGAGGTGACCTGGACCGAGATCTCGCCCGAGATGATGAGGCGGATGCCGGGGGTGTAGGCTCTCGTGGACGTTTGGGTGTAGCCGCAGAAGATACAGAACCCTGACCAGTCTCCGCCGGTTTATGACTCGTGACTCTAGAGGAACGTTTAGGGGGAGGGTGTTCAAATAATAATTTATCCCAAAGAGGGACGTTATCACATTGAAGTGATTTATGTGCAACAATCGTAGTGTAGGCTGACATCTGTTGCCTTACTTCTCGTAACGCTACTGCTGCGGTCTTATCATTATCGCAAAGGACTTTTATAGCTAATTGGGAGCAAAAAGAACAATTACGCATAACCCAGAGACCCCTTGAACGGTCTAGACATTTAACACACCTTATGCAAAGGGTATGCGCAAAAATAGGGATACCAGCACAAGCAGGGGTAGTGCATAAAGCAAAGACTGGGGCCACGGTAGCCATGACAGAGACTGGTGTGGAAAACTACCGCCGGGTCTGTATTGGTCCGCCGGAGCCCAGCTCTGGAAAAAAAGAAAATTTCCAGGAATTAATGCTCATAAGGTTAATCCAACATGTTCGCACACAAGTGTTAATAGCCCACCGGATAACGAGATGTGATGACACAACGAACACAGCTCGCTACGCGGCGGGGTTTCAGAATATCTAAACAAATCTTTTGAAGAAAGTGAAGAATACCCTCTGACATAATATCGGTCCAGCATGGCGATTATAGTCTTTCTGGTGGTGACTGTCTCAAGATTCAATAATGGAACAAAAACAACCCCCCATAAAGACGCC